>BGNK01002587.1:3914-82214 GCA_003297005.1 Symbiodinium sp. clade A Y106 | reverse complement strand
CTAGGCCCCCCCTAATGTTGCCCCCTTTAAATTGAATGTGGGGCCCGAAACCGCGAAATCCCGGGGGCCGGGAGTTTTAATATTAGGGGGGGCTTTAATATTACGGGGAAGGGATTAGTTGACCGCGTAGTGATCACGTGGTGACCGCGTGGTGACCGCGTTGTGACCGTAGTATGACCGCAAGGCTTCGCCAGGTCAATAGGCTCAACTACACCCTGGACGACGAATCCAAGCAGTACCAGGATGCGCTTGCCCTTGAGTTTGCCGCTAACGAGGGCAAGTCGGACAGCTGTGGCTCAGGATGTCGAGGTCCGGAGGGCGCACCTCAAGCTTTGAAAGACACACAGGATTGGGGATTCTATGCCCACACTCAAAAATCGAGTCGAAAAACACTCAAATTTGCTCCAAAACGGCCTTTTCGACGTTCTGAGATTTTCCGAAAGCCAGATCGAGTTCTTCAGGCTTGTTTCGCCGCGTATTGTGGCCTTTTCGACATTCCGAGATTTCCAGAAAGCTGTTCTTCAATTTCGCCGCGTTCCGAGATTTTTAGAAGGCCAAACCGCGTTCTTCAGGCTTGTTTCGCGTTTTGTGACCAAAAACGGCTTCTTCGATCTCCAGAGAAAAAACAGCTGCATGTTCGAGGTGAAAATCGCTCAATTTCGCTCCAAAGCAGCTTCTTCGATCTCCAGAGAAAAAACAGCTGCATGTTCAAGGCTGAAAAATCGCTCAACTTCGCTCTGAAGCAGCTCCTTCGAAGCTACGAGCTAGAGAGGAACAAAAACAGCTGAAAACGCTCTGAAACAGCCTCTTCGAGCTAGAGAGAATTGTGGCTGATCGCTCCAAAGCAGCCTCTTTGCATTGCGCGGTCACAACACGGTATAACACGGTCACAACACGGTCAACAACACGGTCTACGTGGTGGTCTTGATGGCATCAACCAGCAACAGCATGGTCCCACAGCCGTTAAGACCACCTTCTGACAAGTAAAGCCGGGAAAGCAACACTAACACCCAAACATCCGGAAAAGTAAGAGTGGCGGACTTCAAACTAGTTTCCTTACCGGCTCTGATGATGCATGTCTTAGCGACAGTCCGTCGCGCGAGCTCTATGGACCCACCCCCTTTGAAGGAAGCTTAAGGGGGAGCTTGAAGGGGGGACTTCAAAGGGGCTTGAAGGGAGGCCTTAAAGGGGGTTTAAAGGGAGGCTTCAAGGGGCTTTAAGGGGCTTTAAAGGGACTTCAAGGGGGCTTCAAAGGGGCTTTAAAGGGAGCTTCAAGGGGGCTTGGAGGGCTTAAGGGAGGCTTAAAGGGAGGCTTAAAGGGGGGACTTAAAGGGGGGCTGAAAAGGGGGCTTTAAAGGGGAGCTCAAAGGGGGGCTTAAAGGGGGGGACTAAAGGGTTTAAGGGGGACTTAAGGCGGGGCTTCAAGGGAGGCTTCAAGGGATGAATTTTATTTTCTTCGTTTTTAACATCCCTAAAGCGTCTTCGTGTGGCTTTCTTCTTCTTGTGGGGCGGTGAGCACCGCTTAAAGGGGGCTTAAAGCGGGGCTTGAAGGGGCTTAAAGGGGGGCTTCAAGGTGGGCTTAAAGGGGGGCTTAAGGCGGGCTTCAAGGGAGGCTTCAAGGGATGAATTCTATTTTCTTCGTTTTTAACCCCCCTAGAGCGTCTTCGTGTGGCTTTCTCCTTCTTGTGGGGTGGTGAGCACGTTTTGTTCATTTCTTTACGGCGGGGAGTCGTGATGGACCTCCGGAGGCAGGTGGTGACCGGAAGCGCATACGGATCNGGGGAGTTTTGTTTAAGAAAACAGGGGGAGTTGGGGGGGGGCTTCAAAGGGGCTTTGAAGGGGGGGCTTAAAGGGAAGTTTTTTTGTTGTGCTCTAATCGTAAACCAGAAGTGGCCACTCCGAACCTGAGGAAAGGCTGTGTCTAAGCCTCAGACCTCGGCACCGGCAATAAACGAACAAGCATGCACGATGCGCAACTAAAATCTAGAACTAAGCCCGGCAACTTTTCAGCCAATCTTTGCTTGAAACACCCAAGAGTTTCGGCCACCCCGGCCCTCTGGCGAAAAACAAACAATCACTCTGCTCCAGCCTTGTACCTGACAGCGAGGGTCGGCGGAAAAAGATGCAGAGTGAGCTTCAGAGCGAAAGCACTCTTTAGACAAGACAGTGCTCATCACAGGCGCTGCAGGCAAGACAAACACGCTCATGCAGTGAAAAACACAGTTCAAAAAAAGTGTTCCTCATTGGTGTCCTCAAGGAGTCCAGTCAAAGTTTTCCGTTTGCCTGTATCTCGAACTTTTCAGGAGCCTGCGCCTCTGGCTGCAGTCTGGACAGAGTGTTTCGTGCGTTTACAGTCTTCTTCCAGAGAGTGGAACCTTGAAGCTCGAGTCTTTAGTGGCGTTTGACAGTCTTCCGTGCAATAGAGCGTGTCTGTGTGTTTTGTTGTGTTTTGTCTTGTTGTGAGTGTGTGGACGTCGGAGTGGCGGGTGGAGGGACGGAGATGGGTGGGCGTGTTGATGGGCAGGTGGCGAGTGGAGGGTGAGAGTAAAAGTAAGACAGTGATGTGGGGAATAAAGTGTAGTACAGTACAGTAAAATATAATTTAGTTTTGTATTGTGTGGTGCTATAATCTAGTATAAGTTAAGTATAGTTTTGTATAGTTTTGTATAGTATCGGATAGGATAGTATAGTATAGTATAGTATATAAATGTGTACACATTATTCATATTCAGCTTTATATAGGTGTGCTTTATGTCCGTTTACACGTGTTTTAATTGATGTAGTGTATATGACATATTGTATGTTAAATATCCACCATTGTATATCACATGTTTTATATTGTTATGTTGTATTGATTTTGAATTTTTCCCATTCGTTATATACTGATTTGTTGTCATGTTATAACAGATTTGTTTTCATCGTGTTTACTTTATTGTACTGTTGCAACCATGAGCTCTTTTGCTAATGTTAGATCATGTGTAAGACTGTTTGAGTGATGCAAGTGTTTTAGCACCGGTTGCGTGTTGTTGAAAAAGTGACTGTTCACCTGATGTGACAACCGCCTCATTTCCAAACAACAACCAAATAGCTCCATTCTTTGGTTCAAAAATACTGATTTCCATTTTCGTTTCATTCAACTTGTTGTTTTGCCAGAAAATGTTTGAACAACAGGGTCTCGTTTTGCTTTCGGGCTTCTTCGTTGCGCTCGCCCGCCCAGTCAATATGTTTAACATGTATATTGAAGATCTGTGTTTTTGCCTTACATCATGTGACAGAAATATTTCAATGATGGAAAGTTTTCAGCACGGTTTGTGTTGTGGAAATAATTCACACGCATTCTCCTTCATCCAGCCGTTTGCTCCACGAGCCGTTCCTTCGACAAGCATCAGCTTTCCAAAATTTTTATGATGAAACTGTTTGCCCCGTGTGCTTTTTGTCGGGCTATTCATTCCGGCTTCCGACGGCCAAAACCCTGGCAGTCCCCTGTCCGTGTTCGTGATGGTTGCTTATGCTGGAGGACGGTCGGTTCAGACTTCTGCACTTCCGGCAAACAATATTGACAAGCAATCATATAGATGAACAAAACAGGTTTCAATCTTAGGACGCGTGTTGACATATTGCATCTTCAGCTCATGAAGATGCAACCTGGTGTTGTTTCGGACATGGGTAGGTTTCTCGGTTGTCAAGTCAGACATGATAGGTTGTATAATCACAAAATGAATTCCACGTCATTTCAAGTCCACACATTGGCGCGAAGTGTGTGCGGCGGCCTGAGCATAACCACTTCGTTACAGCGTTGGGTCAGCATCGCATCTGCACACTGTCGTTGTTTGGCCGAGGCTCAATGTAATGTCACGAGCTCAGCAAGCTTGAGGCAATAGAGTCATCTGACAGTGGTGTCATTGGAACGTGAAATAGGAAAGAATTTCAGCTCTGGCGGTGTGAGATTGATGTTCCGAGTGGCAACATTTACAGGGAAGGGTGGTTCATGCGTCAAGGCAGCAAGGTCACGGATGCACAGGGTCTTCTGGTTGTGATGGTGCGTGGCAATTGCCGCATATCCAAGAAGGGGTTTTTGATTCAATTGCACGCACTTTTTCATGAGCGTCTTGGAGTCCAGGCTCCTGGAGCAGGCGTGGGTGACGGTGTGAAAGCTTGCGGCACGGTGCAATCACATCAGACCTGCTGCAGCTGCACATGTCGTCGTGTCAAGCCATGTTGCCATGGAGGTTGGTAGTGTTTCGGCTGCTGGACAGCCTTTGTTGATTGCTGGGACAAGTTGGCAGGACGTGGGTCCGTCATACAAAAGCACTGACAAGGTGTCGGCGGTAGCTTTGATCTCGGGAGTCATACTCTTCGGCAGAATCATCTTGCATGTTCACATAGGTTGCACTCTGACAGTGATATGGCTGAGCCGCACATGTATTTATTCTCCCATGCTGGAGGTGACGACGATACCTGTAGACACTGGCTTTCAGCCAAGCTCTATGGCTCGAATGTTGTGCCGGACCCAGCCTGTCTGATGGTGTGTGGACGATCAAAAATATCAGCTCACGATCCATGTTTTGCAAGATTCATCAGGTTTTTGCGATTCCTTTTGTCGTTTGTATGCTGCTTGCACATTCAGCCAGTCCGAGAGGAGGTGCTTGAACGAAATCGCTTGTTCTCCCAGGCGGTGGTTCACAGGTGGCAACGACAACACAACAAAAGTATAGTGAGCTAGAATAGTTCACCTCGGGAGAAAGTGTTTGGCGACTTGGCGATTGCATCAGCGATGGCAGAGTCTCCATCCAAGCTCTCCAAAAACGCCACTTGGCTTCGCCGGCTTGCGAAGCTTTTCGCGAAGTGGAAATGCGTGAAAGCTTTGCTTTGGTATTGACTCTGAATACACTCCAGAAGCTGTATCACGGCCCTCCGGGGTGTCGACCCAGGTAAGTTTTCACAGTGTGCGTGGGAATGACAACCAGTCGGACATCAGTGGCGAAGGTATGGTTGAAATCGACCAGCTTGATTCTTGTGCGGATCAAGATGACCAAGTTGGGGAGGCCAACAAGGCCGCGGAAGCTGCAATCATGACATGTTGCCTTGTTTGTCGCTCTCGAGAGGAGGACGAGAACGTCTCATCTTCAAGCTTCAGCAGCGAGGACTGGGGACTGGGTCTTTCGAAAGGCCAACCGTCCAACCTTCTGACGTCTGAGTGGGCCGGCTTTCCACATGACCAGAGCAAGCCTTCCTGCAACGCCGCGCTTGTGTGACAGCTACCCTGCGCTTTTTGGGCTTGTCGGGGACTTTGGAGTTGCTGCTTGAGCTTTGGGAAGCGAGGCCCACCCGATTGCACGTGCCAGGACAGGATGTTCAACAGGAGATCTTCTGCTGGGTCAAAACACAGTGGGTCACTTGGCTGCATCTCGGCAGTTGGAAACCGGAATCGTACCGCTCACGAGCATTCGTAATCCGGCGACCTTGATACCCCAACCGGCTGCATGTTTCGGCCCACGATGCAAAGGATCGCAGTCGTAGGCTTCTGGATCTGTTACAGATCTGATTTCGTTCCTTGCTGCAGACCGCGAGTTCACCGCCCTCCCCGCTGGGCAACGAGGACTGAAAGCAGCGCTCTGCAATTGTAGCGAAGATGCGCTACGAGATAAAGAGAAATATGTTTTTGGTAATGTTGCCTTCATGGTAGGAGCCAGGATTGTTGCAGCCAAGCATTGCTAGACCATAGGCGCCGGCAGCATTGCTGTCAGTGAGGGGCCCTGGGTAGCAAGGATCCTTACCAGTTCAGCTTTTCTCATCTTCAATGTGATGCTGATCACTCTCAACACCTTCTGGATGGGATGCTCTGATGCACAACCTCTAGACAGGCGCCCAGCATGTGTAAGCATCGTTCCTTCATGTATCCTTGCGTGTGGAACCTCGTCCTGTATCTTGACGACTTCAGGCAGTCAGGCAGTTCCGATACACATGCATCATTGTTGCTGTGACAGGGGCTGGTCTCCCAGGTATCCATGCCGACGGCTTTGTGATGCGTGAGCATCAAGTCATTGACAACCTTGACGTATACTATGTGGTCGAGAGCGTCTTCACAGGCCTGCGGTTAAACGACGGCGACTTGGAAGAGACAGACTGTGCCTGGATTGAGAGGCCTCTTCTTTGTGGAGCTTCTGATCCGCCTCCTTCACTATGCAGCTGAGTACGCAGTAGGTGGTGGAAATTTGAACGACCTTCAGTCGCCCGTATTGCTTTAGCCGAGCATTGCTTATGCTCGAGTTTCTGTAGAGCCGGGGTGCCTGCGCCGCCATAGATTCCGGTCCATGATGGGATGCCTAAGCAGGTGGTGGCTATCTGCTTTCTAGCTGATGTTCAGTGTGGTGTTCCATGCATCGACGTCCCCGAAATGCAAGATGGACAAGCTTTGCCGACCTTCTCGGAAGTTTCAGTTTCCAGAATGTGATGCTTATGTCTAGAAGGCTGTTGTTGGAAGATGCAGCAATCCCTCGAAGTTCGGCGAAGGGAATTGGTGGGGCCGGGTCTTACTACAGGTGTGGATCATTGCAAAAGGAGATTGCTTGGTTGGTGCTCCATTGTGACGCACATCTAGCGTTTTGCCGTCATGTCCGACACTTCCGATGAGAGAGTGCTCTAGACGCTTAATGTTCTGGTGTGCCAGATTGCATCGATCGGAGGGTAGCAGCCAGCAAGGGGCTGGGCGTTTCTCGGTGAGGTATTCACAAGTCGAGGCTTGCTGCATAAGCCGCTTGAGTCCACATCTTTCTCCGTGGAACCTCGCCTCGCCCAGAACAGCCCAGAGAGAGCCACATGTGCGCAAAATGTTCGGTAGACGGTGGGTCATACTTTCGATGAGTCCATGTGTCCCAATCTCTGCAACTCCAACGACGCAGCAGTCAGCGAGCAAGCATCGGACTAAGAGACTGAAAAAGGGTATCGATCTCGTCAACGCGCCTGCCTGCACTGGCGTCTCTGCCTCACAACTCAATTTCGCATCTCCGTCTTTTGGATCTTCCGGCCTCCTCTTACGCTATCAGAGAGCTTCACTGTGAGCTGACTGCTGAGGCAAAGTGGCAACTGTGGAAAGATCCGCTGCTGCTGCTTGACACTGTGGTGATAGTGATCCTTGGCTGTCCATTCTAAGACCAGCGAGCAACTGCAACTGCGACAGAGAAACACAAGCTTTCTCTAGCGTGAGCCTACTTGGAGAAGGAGTTTTTCGGTGTGCAGAGTTATGCTGGTGGGATAAAGGGAGAGGCGATTTTCTGTGTGTTTTGGGAAGCCGGCATGTCTTCGCCGGGAGCTTCGTTACGTGTTCTCAGAGCGCTGCACAGTGTCTTGTGCTGTATCTTTCCTTCATCGTCTTTTCGTGACCTCATTGCGTGCATGTTGTGTAAGCATGTTCGGTGGACGGCTTGCATGGCCTTGCACACAGTCTACTGCAGCGTTCGCTGAAGCTGAATGTCCTAGGATCCCAGCGGTGGAAATGTGGATTTGGCGACCACTGTCAAGACGATCGTTGGACAACATCGCCATAACGACTGTAATGAGTCTGTTCCGGGTCTGCCGGATTGCACGAGGTGGGCAGGATGTTGTTCGAGCGAAGAACCATGCAGAAACCAAGGCAGCAATTCGGGAACTGGGACCGGAAATTCGGGAACCAAGCCGAGAAGTTCAGGAACCGGGATTCAGAAATCAGGTGAGCCGATGCCGGAACCGAGACGGTAGAATTTCGAAACTGAGTCAAACAGTTGAGGGTCTCTGTTGGGCTTGACGGCTGCGGTTCAGGGTTCGGGGTTTCTTCATTTTGGGAAGACTTTCGGGTTTGCTCTGCCTGTTTTCATCTTGGGTACGACTTTAGGGTTTGCTGTGTCTTCGTGGCTTTAGGGTTTCTTGTTTGGGACGGCTTTAGGGCTTTTTCTCGGGGGCGATGTTTAGGGTTTGCATTGCCTTCCTGGCTTTAGGATTTCATTTCCGGGACGGCTTTAGGGCTTCATCTTGGGGGCGAGTACCGGGTTTGCTGTGCCGTTTCATTTTCGGGACGGCTTTCGGGCTTCGTCTTGGGGACGACTTTAGGGTTTGCTCTGCCTCCCTCGCTGTAGGGTTTCATGTTCGGGACGGCTTTGCGGCTTCATTTTGGGGGCGATTTGTAGGGTTTGCGCAGCTTTCCTCGCTTTCAGGCTATGGTGGGGGCGATAATAGAGTTTGCGTTGCCTTCCTTGTTCTAGGGTTCGATTTTCGCGACGGCATTAGGGCTTCATCTTGGGGGCGATTCGGTTTAAGCTTTCATCTGCGGGGTGGCTTTGGGGCTTCATTTTGGGGGCGACTTTAGTGTTTGCGCGCCCTTGCTCGCTTTCTAGTTTCACTTCATTTTGGGTGCGACATTAGGGTTTGCAGGGGCTTCCTCGCTTTAGGGTTTCATTTTCGGGACGGCTTTAGGGCTTCATTTTGGGGACGATTTCACGGTTTGCACGGTGTCATTTTCGTGGCGACTCCTTTAGGCCTTAACTTTGGGGGACTTTTACGGTTTGCTATGTCTTCCTCGCTTTCGGGTTTCATGTTCGGGACGGCAATACGGCTTCATCCTGGGGGCGTTTGTAAGGTTTGCACCGCCTCCTCGCTTCAAGGTTTCATTTTCCGGGCGGCCTTAAGGCTCATCTTGGTGGCGACTGTAGAGTTTGCCGGGTTTGATTTTCGAAACGGCTTCAGGGCTTCATCTTGGGGGCTACTGGCTTTAGGGTTTCATTTGCGGGACGGTTTTAGGGCTTCATCGTGGGGGCGACTTTAGGGTTTGCATAGCCTTCCTCGCTTTAAGGTTTGGCTTCATCTTGTGGGCGATTTTGAAAATTTTAGGGTTTGAAATATTCTCTTCGCTTTAGGGTTTGATGTTCGGGACGGCTTTGCAGCTTTATCTTGGGGACGATTTTAAGGTTTGCACGGTTTCATTGTCGGGACGGGTTGAAATCTTCTTGGGTACGGCTTCAGGGTTTGCTCTGTCTTGCTCGCTTTAGGGTTTCATTTTAAGGCATCATTTTGGGGACGGCTTTAGGGTTTGCACGGCTTCATGTTCGACTTTTTTGGTACGACTTTAGGGTTTGCTGTGTCATCCTCGCTTTAGGGTTTCATTTTCGGGACGCCTTTACGGCTTCATCTTGTGGGCGTTTTTAGGGTTTGCCGTGTTTTCCTCGCTTTAGGGTTTCAATTTCGGGGCGGCTTGAAGGCTTCAGTTGCCTTCCTCGCTTTAGGGTTTCAGCTTCGGGATGTTTTTTCGGCTTCATCTTAGGGACGATTTTAGGCTTTGCTTTGCCTTCCTTCATCAGCTCACTCAGTCGTTTGTCCTAGGTCTGTAGGTTCATCACAGCCTCAGTTTAGATTTAAGCGACAAAAACGCCATGTAGACCGCACACCCACGGTCCAAACTTGCTAGCCGAAGCCACGAAACATAACATCGATGTCTTGCTTGTCCAGGAAGCCCGTTCCTTCATCAAGCTGGCCGCTTCGCTGGCAATCGCATGTACGGCGGTGTTGCCGTCATCGTGCGAACGCCCATTGCGGCCGTCGTAGCAGCTTCCCAAACCACTCCACAGGGGGAGTGGATTCGCGTGGCGCCGGGAGGATTCCAACTCCTTTCGGCGTATAAGCAGCCGGGGCTGCCCCATGAGGACACTGTAATTTCAGGACCTTGGCTTATGGGCGGGGATTTCAACAAGGAACCGAGGGAAGACCCTCTGCGTCCATCGTCCTTTGACCTTCATGCCAGCGTCCTGTACCCCCACAACCATACAGAGCTCGATGACTCGGTGCATGAGCCCGAGCCACTTGCAACGCGTTGGGCTTCACATCATTGCATCGACTGATCCGTGCAAAAAGACCCACGTCATTCCCGAGATACTTCCCCATAAATTTGCGGTTCACCGGGTATTACAGTCTGAGCTCGCCTTAAGTCCGGTGCAACTCACTCAAAACACGCGCGCTTAAAACCGCAGCCACAATGCACCAAGCCCGACCACCTTGAAGCTGATGAGTGGACGAACCTAATCGAAAGTTGGTCGCACCGTATTGTGGAGGATCACGGTCACCCTAACACCTGGGAAGAGTTCAGCTGCATCCTCCGTACGGAAGGCAACGAACCAGGCTTATACTCAGGTTGACCCTAGTCGTCGCCCTAGGCATACCCGCAAGCGCCCAGCCGCAGCGTGCCGAGTGGTCAAACACAACCGGGCCCGCGCTTCCCCTGACCATAGCATCCTTTCAACCCATCTCCAGAAACTTTGGCGCGGCACGTCGAGATCCATGACCACCACGTGCACTGTCATGATGAACCCTCATGTAGGCTCACCGCTAAGTTACGGCTGCCTTGCAATGTCCACACAACCCGCTTGAACCCCTAAGCATACCCCAGGCAAGAGCTTGGCTACAGAGTCAGCTGCGCGTACGTACTGAGGAAGCTAAGCAGGTCAAACTCAAAACGTGGCGTCAACGCATGCACGAAGATGTCCACCAAGTTTGGCAATGGCTTGCCCGGGCTGAGACCGTATAACCGGTTGCTGGTGTGCTGGCCGCTGACGGCCACATGGTCATCACTGATGACGCGATAACAAGGGAAGCAGAAACCTTCTGGCGCAAAATCTGGCCCAAGCCAGATGCTCAGGCACGTCAGCAAGCTCAGCAACTTGAAGCCGAGGCACCACCTTGGCCTCCCCGTCTGGCCAACTATGCACGTCGCCCTGAGGAGTGGCAGAGACCGTCCTGCCAAGCTGAAGCCACCGGGTTTGATGACGCCAAGCTTTGCTCAGCGCGACCACGAGCAGGAGGTTGTCGAAAGCTTTGGTCAAGTCAGCAGCTCCGGGGCTGGGCTGAGCATCATTGAGGGTGGCTTCAACAGCAGTGACTGGGCCCACAAATGCTGTGAACACCCCCCTGTGGCTCAGGCTCAGGCAGTATAATGATCGGCTCCGCCTGCGCAAGCTGGTCAGTCGACGTGCGCAAATGAAAGCCTGTCCACGCGCGAACAGGTGCCTGATCAGCAAATAAGTCAGAGAGGTCAGCAACAAGCGTCATAGCAGTAGGCATCACCTCGAAAAGAGCATCATAAAGGCTAACGCAACAAACGGACCCAGGGTTGTCATGTCGCCGTAGCATCAGCTTAGCTGCCTTAAGGGCGTCACCTGCAAGCCTATCGGCGACTGTATTGGCACTGCGCGGGACCTGCTCCCACGTAGTCTGCATGTGGAGACGGCCTAGCCGATCCCAAGTATGCTGGACCTGCAAAATACGCCACAATTGCTAGATTGTCACCCTGACGGAGAATTCGCAAGGCATGACCTGAGCGATCCAATCGCGAAGGTGTCGGATGCGGGTGTAAGACCAAGCCCTGTACCAACAAGAACCAACCGATAAGGGTCTAAAAGAGGTGAGGAGGCCTCGGGGCTTTGAAGGCTTCAGTAAGTGCACCTGGCGCCATGGCAGCAGGGCTGTGGGCCAAGGGACATCATCCGCCTCTGCTGCTTGCAGCCCGCTTAGGTGAAGCACGCAGTTTGGTAAATGCATGAGCTCCTTGGCATTCCATGCATCTGGGCCACCGGCCTTCGACTGCATCTTCCTGGCTAACGAAGGTCAGCGGGTGTGAGTGACGGCCACTTTGGAGTGACCCTGCATCGCCTTTGGCGCGTAGTGCGGTCATTGCTGAGGCCCCTGCGTGCGTCAAGCAGCAACACCCTCAGGGGCAGGCACTCCACCGTGCCTTCTTTGATGACCGCACATGGCTCACCAAGTCCCCACGGCAATGCTGCGAGACTGCCACTGCATGGCGACAGGAAGTCGCCATACTTGGACTCCAAGAAAACAATGGCAAGCTTGAGTTTGCAGCCGACGGGGGCTTCAAGATGCGAGCGACAAAACTCGCATGCGCCCCAAGGTCCTGGGAACCCGTCTTCTCCTCACGCGAGCCAGTTCCAAGGCAGAGGAGGAGGAGCTCCCGCCTCACTCAAGCTCGCACGACGGGTTCCTGGATTAAGGCCATAGTGACACGCTTAAGAAAGGGTTCTTTACGGGTGCGCCGCCGGTGCCGTTTACCAGGTTGGTGCAAGCGGGCAGTCGTGGCGACATACCCGACCATTATTGTCATTATTGGACGCTGAAAGCTACGAAAGGGCCCATGGGGCTTGCACGCCACTGCATGAGGCGGCAAACGCCCCGTGGACCTGGATCCACACCACCGCGCAAACGGCCCTGGCAGGGCCGCACGGCCGCTCTCCCGCGAGCACCGCCGTCGCTTTGCTGCTGCAAACTTGCAAGTCGTGGAGCTCACCCCGCGTGTTGCCAAAGAAACTCTTCGCCATGCCTTCAGGGATGCATGGCGAGGCCATACGTGGAGCCAGTTCCTTAGGACCGACTCCAAGGCCGCAGAGGCCCTCCAACACTGCACCTGGCCGCAGGTTCGTCAACGCGTACACAACATGATGATGCGTTGGGCGCGGGGTGGCGAGGACCGAGCCGCTTGCGGGCCATCACCTCGGGCCACTACGTCAGCCGTGCTCGACTGCTTTTCACACAGGGTAAACCGGTCACTCCTTGCCCTTGCGGTTCCGTCACATCGGATCACCCACGCCAGAGTGGGTTTGCCCCGTCCTCGCTGGCACTCCCACACCTCACCTCTACAGCCCCAAGATGGCTGTCCAGGCCACTTTAGGATGGCCGCTGGACGCAGTCAAAGCTTCTAGTCATGATCCTTTCCTAGCGCAAGTGATTCAAGTCCGCAGAACATCGCTTGCAGAGAGATATCTAGGTTAGTGCAGTGCCACGGCCTGTTCTTGAACTTTTGGGCCGCCCTTGGCGGACTCAAAAAGGAGTCATTCGAGTTGCTCTTTTACCTTTGCAAGTGAAGCCAATCAGCGCTGGAGCGCTTAACTTGCAAAGAGCAGACACACAGGTGTGACATCCGTCAGGCCCGCTTCCAGTGGCCTTTAGCCCGACTGCAGGCCAACAACGTGTACTACTTGCCTTCCTTCATCATGGTGATGGTTATTGCTTTAGGGTTTGCTTTGCCTTCCATGCTTTGGTCTTATCTTCGGGACAATGTTTAGGGCTTCATCTTAACGGCGAGTTTTGCTGTGCCGTCTTCGCTTTCGCCGCTTGAGAGGGTTTCATCTTGGGGGCGACTTCAGGTTTTGCATTGCCTTCCTCGCTTTAGGGGTTCATCTTGGGGTCGGCTTTAGGGTTTCATGTTGAGGACGATCCTAGCGTTTGTTTTGGCAGCAAAAAAATCGCTGCCTGTTTTGCGGTCGCGCATTTGTGACTTGGCAAAGGCATGGCCGCAATGTGCAAATCAGATCCACGCAATTGCGATCATTCTGTTCCTGACTAGGCTGTTCGCGGTTTCCGAATTTCGCACACGGTTCGCGAATCGGGTTTCTGAATTTTTGTGTTCCCGAATCCCGGTTCTCGACTTGCCCTTCGCATTTTCCGAATCTGGTTTCAAAATTTCCGTCGCCTGTGCTGTTCTTGCTTGCTTCCTCCTTTGGTTAACGGAACATCTGAGATGTTTGCTTGGCGCATCGCCTTGCATTATCCAGCAAACATCGCATTGAAACGGGTGCTCAAGGAGCACTGGTTGTTTGTTTGTCCAGGAACATTTATAATCATCTACATAGCTATGCGGTTTGCTTCCATCATGTGATAAAGGTGTCCCACTGTTGCTCCACAAAATTTCACAGCAAGATCCCGTGCAGACGTGCAGGCATCATGACATTGGCGAGCATCAAATGGCTTCGCCCACTTTACTTGTCCGCTGCGCTGCAGCATGTCAAAGTGGTTTGGGTCGTGGATTGCCGTTTACTGTGAGACGAAGCGCCTGAATGAATCAAAGTGCATGTGCGATTTCTCAGTCTCAGTCTCAGTGTCTCAGTGTCCCAGCATCCCAGCGTCCCAGCGTCCCAGCGTCCCAGCGTCCCAGTGTCCCAGTGTCCCAGTGTCCCAGTGTCCCAGTGTCCCAGTCCCAGTCTCTCTCTCTCTCTCTGTCTCTCTCTCGTTCGAGTGTAAGGCTATGGGTCTGAAGCACTCACTCAGCTACTTGTTCGCCATGACGATGTACTTGGCCACGATGATGCGTGGCAGCATATTGCATGAGACATATGAATTGCCCGAGAATGTTCCCTAGGTGTACAGGTTTCAGTTGTTTAGTTTCTTCGCTTCAGGTTGTTTGCCGCCTCAGTGCTCTTGTGCGAGCTCGTGGGACCCAGCAGTCCTATCCACATCAGCCTTCCGGGTGTGATCCGCATCTCAGCTTGAAGAACTACTGCGTGTGCATGTTTCAGCACAGATCTCTCAAGCGATATCTTAATCTCCAGTGGTGCGGTTGATGACAGAAGAGTCAGCACAGTCTGTACGAAGCCTGGGAAGGTACTCGCTTCTCCTCCGTGGCGTCTGCCTACCTTACATTGGTGGAGTGCTTGCTGGGAGGCAGCAGACACCAATGCAATTCTAGCACCTCCAATGTTTTGATGTCGAATCTGTGGTTTTTGTTTTCCGAAATCTCATGTTTATCTTTTGTGACGACTCGGTGCACTGTCGACATATTGTCGAACGGGTTAGCTGATTGTTGTGTCGAGGTGTGGAGTGGGGGCCACAGCTGGCAAACACCTTGCTCTTCAGCACGGGAACTGCGATCAGCGGCACCTGGCTTGCAGAACGTCTTAAGGATCCGGGGCAAATAGGGCAGGGCGCTTGCAAACTGTGCGTAACCCACTCCTGCTGAACTGCAAGCTCTGCGCACGACAGCCCACATTGAACAAACTTCCGGGCTTGGCGAAGCCTCCTGTCAGGGATCGTTTTCTTTGGCTTCCTCACGTTTGGCGTGATGCTGTGGCTGAACATTGTGAAAGGAGTCTTCGTGCACCAGGCAAAGCGGCACAAAGCGTCAAAAAGATAGCCTCGATGACTGCCGTGAAGCGGGCGATTCTTCCTCGGTGCTTCGCACTTTTACTCCAGAACTGTCACAGGTGGACCAATCTTTTGAATTCACGAATGTCACGAAGTTCAAGGATTCTGAGCTCCAGCAGCTGACCCAGGACGGTTGGCCAAAGACGGGAAGGGACGAAGGGCGCCGGGAGGCCGGGCATGGCCGGGCCGGTCTTCTGTGCCCAGGAGCTCCTGAAGCATTTCGTCAGAGCCATCCGCGTGGCGTGGCAAAAAATGTGCGGCAGAGCTACGCATGAGGTTGAAACCAGAGTTACAAGTAATTGAATTGCTCGATTTTTGGACTTTTGCCCCATTGGCTGGCATAGTTGATGACCCGCACGGCTCTGTTGGAGGCTTTTGGAAAGTAGTCTGCCTAAACCAGAGTCGGTACGGCTGCTTCAGCATGCTGCCATCGGTTGCGCAGATCACTGTTAATGCTGGGTGTGTTCCGAGGAAATGGACAGCCAGGACACCGGTGCGATCTCGTTTAGCGACATTTCTGCTGTGTTGCCTCACCATTTGGACGAACTGGCGGACGTGGGCGTTGGTGCTCGTGGCTGCCAGAGTTGTAGTTTCCCACTAGCTTCCGAAGCAAGCAGTAGCCTTACAGCTGCTCTGTCCGAGAAATCAGCATTCAGCTTCAGGTCTGCCAGAAGCGAGGAAGATCTTCCACGAGCTGGATACTTTGATGCCTCGAATCCCAAAGACCATGCGGCAGTCATATCGGCATGCAGCATTCTGTGACAGCGTGGTGCAGTGTAGTTCAAGTCCCTGTGAGGGACTTTAGAGGTAAGCACATTTCTCCCAAGTTCGTTCCCGGAATACGCCAAGGACACTACCTCCACGGGGTATGTCTCGATCTCGCTGCAGCTTGTCAGTGGAGTCAAGGATTCCAGCAGGTATTTGTTCCGAATAATTTTTTTAAAGGCCGAGGATTTTTTAAACAATCTTCGACTGTCAAGACCAAGCATAATGAGGACCGATAACGAGTTTCCTTCCCGAAAACACCTTCTAGGGTTGGGTTCTCGTTTAGCCCGAGGTGCAACATATCGGGCCTGTCTGGACGGAAGAGGTTTAGAAGGAGGGGAGGGAGACTAGACGGTGGATGGACCTGGACCGCTTGTCGTTGATGGAGGAACGGCCGGAGGGGAGATGTGAGACGTGTTGCGTCGCGGGGCAGGCTGGACCGAGGGGCCGAAAACCATCAGGCGGTGCCCTGGGGAGGCGTGGACAAGGGCGGAGCGCGATGTCGGGTGGGCGGGCGGTGCACGGACGGTGCGTGGACACGGCGGGGAGCGCGAGCCACATCTCGAAGATTGCCAGACACGACGAAACGCTCGGATTTCCATTCTGACTCACTTTCTTCGGTCGGGTTTTCGAGTTGTGACCTCGTTGCCCCTGGAAGGTTCATCAGCCGAATCGAGGACTACATGAAGTACAAGCCTGTTGAGGTTCTCATCTTCGAGAACCAACAGTTCAGGCTTGACTGCTTCGCATTGGGATGTCAGAGCTGCCAGACAGTCTACGAAGATTTCCCAGACTTTGCAGGCTCTTGCAGCTCATCAAGAAACTTGGTAGACGAAACTTGAAGAGTTTCTCCAAGGCCTCAGAATGATAAGCTTTGCGCATTGCTGCTTGCAGCGAGTCTGCAGGCAATCTTGTTTCTGCGAAGCCTTCGCCATTGCAGGTTTCTCAAAGCCTCGAGATCATGGCTTCTGATTTGGCTCAGGCAATGTCACTGTTTTCCAGCCGCAAGCCCTGCCACTCACACAGATTTGCCCCGTGCCTGTGTTTGCAGGCCTTTGCCACAAAAGAGGAGATGCCAGCTTCCATTGACGAACAGATCGAGAAGCAGCGCGGGCGGGTTGGGGCCTGATTTCGCATGTAGACATTCAGCACACAGCACAGGCTGCGACCATGTCTGTAGCTCTTGTGACTGCGAGGTGCGGTCGTCTGCGTCTCGGTTGCAGATATGGGCTAATGCCAAAAATCCGAAAACAGGACACCTGGTGGGAAGGGCTTCCGCTCCTTGCAGGCGATAGTTTCAAATGCAGAAGCAGCACGAGAGCTGGACGAAAAGATCTTGTCGCTGCTTGCCTGCAGAGGGAATAAGGCCCCGGTGGAGCCGTGTACTTCCCATTCCTGTCGCTTCAGGAACGAGCCCTCGCCAAGGTCGGGGAGGCCCTTGGCGCAGGTTGGAGCCTTGTACGGGACCTGCTCACCCTTGGCCCTGCTGGGGCTCCTCTTTCTGCCATGGTCGCACGTCGCCAAGGCGCACAGGAAGCCTTTGACCAGCAGCTACTTGGCTAAGAGGATTCGCCCCCCGAAGCAGTGTGGTCGGTGACTTGTGCGAGGTACAAACTTCATCATCGACATGTGGGAAGAGTTGCTCGACATTGCTTTGCTTGTGCTTGTGCAAAGAAGGGCTGCTGTTGTGCTTCTAATGTCTCCAGACTCAGGTCTCTGCAGAAACAGCGACCGGAAGTGAGAGATTTGATCGACTCCAGCGTCCGTCTAACAAGCCTATAGCATGTTCTGATCTTTGTCATGCCATCTGAGCTTGACCTGTTTGTGGCACGGGGTAAATATAGATGACACGTGTTTGAAGACTGGTATCGATTTCGACAGCTTGTCTACTGCATGCACGCTCACGTCACGTCAGGGAAGAGGCGCCGGCTTTCGTTGCAGCAGGACATAGCAGGACAGTCCCGAGGAAACACCGCATGGAACCACTGCAATCACTTCGAAGTTGCTGAGAAGTCGAGTCCAACCGATAGTCGCTCGTACACATGGCATTATATGTGTATATGCACATACGTAACTACATAGCTCGAGGCCCAGCGTAGCGGTCAGCCAATTTGACCTCGTTGTGAGCATGCAAAGGCCATGCCATTTAGTGACGCTTCTGATCCTCCAGGTGCAAAGCACTCTCTGAGGGCAGCATGTTATAGCATGTTTACCACCAGGAGCAGAGAAATCAATCAGTCAAGCAGGTAAGTCAGGGTATCAAACTCTTTCCAGTAAATCGTCCAAGCGAAGAAAATTGTCCTCCCTGTGGTCTTCTCCTTGACCCAATGGGTTTGAGGTGCTGCTTCTCCACGAAACAGAAGGCAGACGAGGAAGTGAATCGATCCGAGCATGGTTGCAGGTGATGCTGTGATTGGCACCAAGTGTTTTTCAGACCGACATGCAAGTGAAGAGGGTTTTGTCAGTACTCATGGCGCGATGAGGTGCAGAGGTTTTTGCAGCACTGTCACAGAACTTGGGACTCTCGAGTCGGAGTGACGAGCAGGATCATGAGTAGGTCTTGATAAATTACGTGTGCAGGAGGAGACCACCGACGGATTCGTGACAGAGCGTCGCGAAACCTGGACCGAATCAGAATTCAATCGAGTGTGTGTGTGTGTGCTTCTTGATGCATTCATAGCCCTCTCGCTTTTTAAGTTCAATCGTTTACATGTCGGGGTTGAATTCCTGTACGTCCGAGCGACCTTTCAGGTCAGCGGAGTCTCTAAAGTGGTGCTCCGCTAGAAAGACTCTGCTGCAACCTGCAGCTCAGTTCAAGTCTGTGCCGTCGCGCTCAGGATGAGATCCAGCCACCTTCTTAGGCTCTCCAAGAAGAAGTTGTAGAAGCGTTGTCTGGTTGGAAGTGGCTGCACCTTTGCTGCTTTTCGAGCTTGGCCTTGTCACCGAGGCTGAGCAAACCGGCGATTCCCAGCGCGAGTGAAGCGAAGAAGGATCGGTCCTTAGACGTCGACGTCGAGTCTACGGCCGCTCCGGCCATCTTTGGCCTTCGGGCTTTGCTTGCTCGCAGGCACCGTCTTCCCCTCGGCCTGGGCCTGGGCCGTCGTCGCTCGGAGCTGATGCCACCGAGCTGCTGAGCTGCAGCCGCAGAGTGCGCCTGGAAGCCCGGCTTTGCCAAGGGGCCACGAGCTGGCTCCCGGCCACGAGGCCGCGGCCGGCGACAGAGCATCGCCATGCGTGGCCAATCAGAGTTCTGAGTCCTGTTGAATTCCGTTGAACAGGCACCATCTCAGCTGGCTCAGCTTGTGACGCAGGACAACGCTTCAGAGATCCCAGCTGCCCCCCCAAAACTTACTATCAAACTCAGCATGCCCCGAGGCTGACGAAAAGCCTTCGCAGGCTGTGCGGTCCTAAACCGGGGTTTCTTTGAATTCGGCGGCACGTGGCACGAGCCCAAGGCGGAGGAACAGCCTGAGCACACGGCGGGTCCCTGAGAATTCCAGCGGAGCTGAAAACCTTTAGGCAGCTTCTTTCTAGCTTTAGTTGTTGAGGCAAGGACTGTGCGGCAGAGTCCCCGAAGCTTCTACCTTCGCCCGGTTCTTGTAAGTGATGCACCTTCTCAGGTGTCCCCCAAGCGCGACCACAAAGGGCCCTTACCGCAGCAAGCAATTCCGCTGCTGCCACCGCAGGAGCGTCATGATTGTTTGGCTGTGCGTTCTAGGCCTTCATTTGTCCTAGTGCTCTGTTGAAACTGTTCTAAGAAGTCGCATCATTCAGATGTGTTGCTTAGCCACTGGCTTGCTGCACGGCAGGACCCGACGTTTCGCGGCAGGAAGACGTTAGTCTTAGATTTGGACGAGACGCTGGTCTGGGCCACAGCTTTCCAACCCAAGCCGCAGCTATGTCAATAGCACCCTTGACCTGCAGCAGCGACTGGTGTCCGAGGTGCACAGCTCGTTCACGCCCGTCAAGTGTGATTTGGCCTTTGCCTCTGTGTCAGAGCATTCTACAGGCCACCATGGATCTAAATCCCAGCATGTTGAGGTACTCAGTGTGTTTCTGGGGAACGAGGAGCACAAGGCAGTTCATAAGTCTTCCGGACACCTACCGTCACGGTCATCCCACGTTGAACTGTGCCGAATCACCCACACGCATTCGCGGGCAGCCACATGCTTGCATGTCGCCCTGTTGCAATGAGATCCACGTACTGAAATAATAGCTGCGATTCACTGAGCACCTGCCAAGTCCGCGGTTGCGTCTGTGCCGTTGATTACCGAGAGGTTTACGTGAGGAAGAGGCCCGGCGTCGATGAGTTTCTAAATGCCGTCGCCAAGCTTTACGAGGCAGGCTGGTTAGCAATGCTTGTTCTGTTCCTTAAAGCTGCACAGCCGTGTTTCCCAACTGCGTGACTCTCGGCAAGGTGGCAATTTTTACAGCTTCTACTGCGCTTTATGCGGTCTGCCGCCTCAAGAAGTGTCTGCAAGTGGCAAGCTACCGTGCTTGGCTGCACTATTGAGCTGCGATCCGAGAATTCTTTGCTGGACGTGCTGGACAAGTCTGGGTGGATCCAGCACAGGCGACTTGCCCTCACCAACGACAGTTCATTGCTTTGTTGTTGATGGGCGCGCTGCGTCGTGGGAGGCTGTTCCGCGAAGCTTGCACAAGATACAAAGAAGGCTACGTCAAGGACTGGAGTCAGGCAGTGTCAGCAAGTCAAGTACTGTATGTGTCTGTATGGGTGGTGTAGCAGTGTGGGCACACAGTGCAGCACTCGGTCCTTCCGCTTTCGCGCAGACTCGACGATGATGCAGAATAGAATTCCTCCAACGTTGAACCTGGGCGGCTCTCTGTCGGGGGTGTGGGGGCTGTTTCGCTCGTCACGACAACGTCCTCGTCGTGCAGATGCCAATGCCCAGTCCTGCCGACTGAGTGCTGCAGCCGCTCCATCGCTGTACTGGGTCGACTCCCAACACACAGCACTTCGGCTCTTCGTTCTGGTCCTAGAAGACCCTCCGGCTGGCGACATTCTCTGCGTCACATTCCTTGTGGGTCGTGTTCCAGGGCGGGTCGTGCAGTGGGTAGCCGCAGCTGGTCTACGTCGATGCGGACACTCTCGCCCCAGACACGCTGGGACCAGCTACACATGACGCTTCTCGAGCGGCCATCGCCGGCTTCGTGCATATTCGGCTGCCCTGTCCCATACGGGTCCGTCATAGACCGATCAAAAAGCCGGTTTTTCAGACCCAGCTCTTCGAAGGCAAAAGAGCCCTTCACCGCCGAATCAGACACCGACTCCCAGGCAATGGCCGGCACGCTCCAGCAACCTGCTTTCGCAGCACTTTGGGGACTTTGGGGCTGGGGTTGGTCCTTGACATGGGTTATGACTCATGACATTGATATTGGTGTCTTGCTGCGCCCGTGCGATGGTGGCGCAGATGCTCCCAGCCTCCCTTCACATTCTTGAAGGCTTGTGCTCCTGTTGTCGGAGCGGGTCCATTGCCGTGCAATGTTGTCGACCTTGTGCCGCACACTTCGCCTTCGCCACGGCATCCTTCCATGATTAGCAGCATGTCTCTGAAAGGAGCATACGCGAAATAGGTGTGGGTGGTGACAGTACTGACATACCAGCAACTGGCTTCAGACGGCAATGTCGGAACCAACTGCTACATGTACTCAAGTCGGAAGGGGAGGAGGGAGGGCCTGCTGAACAGAACTTCCGCCATGTTTGTTGCCGGAGGGCTGCGAAATGCCCGGATCATAATCTCTGCCTGTTAGAAGAGGGTATCGATCCAGAAGGAGGTCACAATCTGCCCTTGCCGTTGCTGTGTCGTTTTCACAGCGGGTCAAGTATCTACTGTCCTTTCGAGCCGGTGCTCATGCTCGTGACGATGGAGAAGGTTGGCCACTCACTTGTGACTTCTATTTTGTTTCACTTGTGACTTCTCAAGCCTTGCCCGAGAGGCGGCTCACTTGTGACTTCTATTTTGGCTCACTTGTGACTTCTCTGACACACGAATTTGCAGCACGTCTCGGCAACAGTGCTTCGAATCACTTGTGACTTCTCCGCCGTGTGACTTCTCTGACAGAAGAATTTGCAACCCCTGGCGACGAAAATCACTTGTGACGGCGGTTCTTCATATATCTTAAACATACCCCCTCATTTGACGATTCCGGTTCAAAATATATCTTAAACACGCACCCTCGTTTGGCGATGCTACTTCATCATCTATCTAAAACACGGCCCCCCATTTGCCGACCGGCGATTCCGGTTCAACAGATATCTTAAACACGCCCCCCCCCATTTGGCGATTCCGGTTCAAGATATATCTTAAACACGCCAGAATCCAACTGAAGGCATAGCGGGTTTATTTGCCGCCCCATCCGCCCTCGAGTACTGAGGCGAATTCTGATACCCACGTCCAAACCGCCGGCTCCACACACGGCAGCATATTTCCCAATGGTGCAAACGTGCGGCAAAACACCGCCACAAGTGGGGGTCGCACATTTTGAGCTTTGCTCACGAAAGTACTGTTTGCATTAAACTCGGCCAGACACATAATGAATGTCGCGAAGTCGATAAGTACATGACTACCCTAGCTTGATGTACTTGCGGGCGAGTAATCCATCGATGTCTGAGGTTAGAATCATGGCACACCACTTTTCCTTGTGACATCCGGTGACATTCCAGCCGAGATGATGTACATGGAATCGGGGTCGGAGACCCCTCCAGAGCAACAACCAGCCCTGGTGCTTAGGCGTAGGCGTGGGACCAAGTGCCCCTTATCCATGGGCAGTGTCTGTATCTGCCGGCCATCCAATGACATGGACATTTGCATGCGTGACATTTATTGCCGAGCTGTCGGTCCACAGAAGTGAGGCTTGTCGCACATACAGCCACATATTGCTACCGCCGCAAGGAAATTGCTCTGCAGCTGCAAGAATTTGCTTGGTGATTGCTGGTCCATAGCTTCAAATTGCATTTGGGGTTTGGGGCGTGGAGTGACTGAATGGGTCCAGCGTGTGCAGGATCTGTCGCTTCTCGGGCGAAGTCTGAACGAGGTCACCTCAGCGTGCTTTCCATGGACGGTCTGCCTGAATCAAAGAAACAACTTGTAGTCTGGCACATCTGGCCACATGCACAGACCTGGCAGCACATTAGCCTCTGTGTGATGTTGGCACCTTTGCATTTCGATAATGATGGCATGGCAGGTGATCATCATTGACAACATGCACAGACCCAAGACTCAGGTCTTCCCACATTCGCATGCATGACGTTCTGTGCTGCGTATGCACATGTCAGAGCTCAGCTAAAGAGGGGAGCAAGGTTGTCAAGGTCAGTGCGCGAATGTGCGACAAGAGCATCTCTGAAGTAATCCAGACATGCTATCGTTACAGTTGAGTGCAACTACGAATGATTGCAGGAGTCATCGAGTTGAATCGCTTGCTAGATAGACTTCAGCATAAATTGATACCATCGGATTGTGATTCTGGCTGATTCAGTGCCCAGGCCAGTTTGCTATGCTCTGCAGCCGGAGAATGCCATTCCAATAAGAACGTGTGGCCAGCATGTGTTTGAGCGACTTGCCCGGGTTTCCTCGACAGTGGTGTTCGGCGTCTGAACTTCTCCGATCACAGGTGGAAGCATGATCCACAGGACACGGAGCTGCTGGACTTGCTGCCTTGTCCTGAGTCGGCTTCCCCCAAGTAGAGAAGTTGGCTGCAGCCCAAGACCATACTCTAGGTTTGGAATTCTGTTTTCCATGCTCTCAGCATGATGTGCACTTTGCTGCTGCAGGCCGATCCTTCTGACCTTGGCTTATGTGGCAGACTGGCCGTGCTTGTTGCGGTCAACTTAGTGAAATCGTGAATATCTTCCTGCTCGGCAGCCCAGAGTGACATGCTGCCAGGATCAAATTCCGCGAATGCTGAAGGAGATCTTGGCCCACGAAGCCAGCGAAGCCTCGGCACTCAGCATATGGACAGGGAAGCTTCTTGGTTTTGGGTTTCTCCAGCAGGCTTGGAGGATGCACATGCCGTTAACACACAGCTGCCGAATGCGGCTCGGGCAAGAAGTCTACGAGACTGAGGAGGATGAGGCCAGTGAGGCAGGTGCCTCGTAGACGAAAGATGGCCAGCAATGTGACGTGGGCTGATAGTGAAAGCAGGGACTCGGCGTGGGTGCAAAGGTGCATCATATTTTTTTCTTCGGAGGCCCTTCCCTCGCAATTTCCGCGTGCATTTCTCTCATACTGATTGGGCTGGAACCCCGAGCCAAGACCTTCGGGTCGTTACAGCCCTGGATGAAACGTAGATTGTAGATCTTTCACCGATTCCCGGTTATTGCAAGCTCAATGGCTTGCAGATGCTTGCAGCTTCGAGCCAAAGCAGGCAGATCGGCAGATCTTGCTCGAAAACATTAGCGGCTTTTGAAAATCCTGCGGCTCTGCTACACGTCTATCCGAAATTGGAGCCTCTATATCGTGTTGCGACCAGTGTCCCAACGTGCGTCCAGTCAAGCTGAGCTCTGCACTGGCGCCTGCTTGATCGCTGTGACTTGCGGCTGCTGCAAGGTAAGAATGCCTGCAGAACGAGTGTTGATATTCATGGGGAATGCAGGGCATCAGCTGAAACCAGTCCACAAGTCTGTTTAACTGCAGCTTCAGTGAGGCACGATGTCATCACCGTGTCCAAAGGACTCGAGTGAGCGAGGCGGTTGATGCAAATTGCAGTTTGACAGAGCCTCGTGCGGAGTCTTTGTGAAGAAGCGCTCGTCTCTTCCAGAGCTGGTGTCGGCTTGGGCATGCGACCTTCTGAAGTCCGACACAGGTCCGACCTGGATCAATTCATGTGCGTTGCCAGCACCACACCACTGAAAGTTGTTTCAAGAGAACGGACAGATCTTGGTAGTGAGATACTGACACAAATCTCGAAGCAGACGCTTTACTTTAACCTGAGTGCCGTGCTTTAGCTGACACCTTTCCTTTTGCCATGGAAGTTGCGCCCTTGCAAGGTCTGTGCAAGTACACTTGTGTGGCCAAAGGAGTTGACCTATGATTGTGAAGCAGCGCTCCCTGCAAATTCGGTCTTCCACACTTCTGTACTGCATGCGACTCAAGAAAGTCAAGCTTCTTCCAAAACGACAGACTGAAGGACCGACGGGCCTGGCAGGGTATACTGGCAGTCGGAGATGACTGCTGCCCTCGAGCCCATCAGGCCTGGGTGCCCGGCCTGCGCAGGTGAAGGTCGCGAAATCCGGTCAGACTTGTATGAGGCTCACGTCGTTCGGGGAGGCCGGGACCTCCGGACAGCATGTCATGTGCGGTCGTGAAACGTCGGTGACAGGCCAAGCTGGCAGTGGCAGAGCAGCTATGCGCCACTGAGCGCTCGAGCAGAAACTTTCATTTTACCATACAGGCGAGAGTCGCTTTTCTTCTTCAGGCTGGAGGCCCAGAGCTGGCGTTTGCGTTGTTTCCAGGCAGAGGCCCGACCGGTGGTGGTCTGGTGGTCTGTGGTGCAGTTTTCAGAGCCTGTGATGTCTTCGTCGTGAAGGCACAGCTCCGCCTGCAACGCCTGCAGCGGCGCGGAGAACAGCATCCCAGGTGCTTCTGCCGTAAATGACGGCCGGTTCTTCAGACACCTGTCGGGTCCCAGCAAGAGCTGCTTGCATTTCCTGATGGTCTGTAAAAAAGAAGAAAAAAGAGAGAGATGCAAGCCGTGCCCAGAGTACGACAGCTCGTGAGGTGGCCACAAGATGCCGCAGCACAGCAGCAACTGCAGAACAGCTACGCAGCCTTGAAGGCTGAGCAAAGGGTAGCTTAGAATCACATGCCATAGTAAGTTGTAGGGATCGTTTTGGTATTTGCTCATTTCTCCTGTCAGGCACTGGATTTCACATCGATTGTCCAAGAGGCGCCACTGGCCAGTTCGGCTTTGTTACGTAACATCATGCATGCCTTGCCCAGACCCTCCGTGACGTGGTGCTGACACGCACCTCAGTGGGCCATCTGCAGGTTCGGAGTTGACGTTTTGATGCTCAGTTTTGTCAGCTTCTCTGGCCTCGATGTTGAGAGATGCCCGAAAACTTACAGTACAAGTAGCACCGGGCGGGGGTCCTGACGTGCTCCGGCCGCGACGACTCTCAGGCAGTTCTCATGCCTCGGGTTGCAAGAAGGGAGAGCTGGTGTTAGAGCACAGCTGGCAGAGTAGAAGCTTCAACTCCGAGTTTCAGAGCTGTTACCGTGCTACGGCCCTGTTGCCGGTCCTCAGCTCCGGCCAATCCTCTCCCATTCCAGGGTGTTTGCTGCCACGATCTTCGCATATTGGTCCGACAATGGTGTCTCATGCGCGAATCCGAGCGAGACCCGGTGAGTCTCGAGGGTTTTCTCGGCGTGAGCCTTGAGATATTTCGCCTTGGCCCGCTTGTCGTTCTGACTTAAGCTGATGCCGGGTGTAAGACCACTCAAGCTTGGAGGACCTGCTGGAACAAACCTCGCGCGAGGTCGCTGAGCTGGAAGAGGCTCGGCTCATGGCCGCAGCACACTTCCCGGCGCTTTTCGATGCTTTCTGCATGTCAGCTCCTTCTCAGACAGGACGCCGCGACCAAGCGTGCACGAGCCATCTCCCTGTCGGAAGGGTCTGCCGACTTAGAACTGGTTCTGTTTGTCGGCAGTGATGCACATTCGGGCACACCCGATGCAGATGACTTCATGGGGCTTGATCGCTCCAAAGAGACAGCATCAGTTCGAGTTTAAGCTGAGGGCAGCATCAGAGGATGCCACCTTTGAAAACAGGGAGCGGGAGCTCGAGGAGCACAAGGATGCGCTGCGGCTTCGTGATATGCAGTAATGTGTCAGCAGCGGTCTCCCTCTGCAGCTGCACCGGTTGAAATTACGCAATTCAACCTGGTCACTGAAAGCTACACTACAGCAGGAGAAGGCACGGGAAATCTCCGAGAAGCTCCGACAGAGGCTCCTTTCGCTTGAGTCGAGCCTTCGACTTCTTGCGCTTCAGATATACGAAGGGGCTTGACATGTCAGAAGTTATCGACAATCTCATTGCAGACTGGAGTATGACAGCCAACTGCAGAAGCGGTACGTGCCTGCGACCACGCGAAGGTTCGTTCTGGAGAACGATCTGGCAGAGCAGGTGGGACACTGCTTCAGTTTGTGAGCCGTCCTTCGGAAGCAGCCGATCTGACGACTATGCTTTAGCCTTGCAGCGCGTTCGTGCTGCAAGGCTTCATGAGTACTGTTCCCAGTGTGACAGGAATCTGATGCTGTTTCTCGATGCTGCCAAATGGGCTCATTCTGGCCAATCACGCAGGGTAGACGTCATTGTCCATGAGCTGTAGGCGTTCAAGTCATCAAAGAACCCTGCCCAACCCCATCTCGTCATGTCCCTTCCAGCCCTTACTCTGATGCCTTTGTCGACTTTGCGCAACAAGATTGGCAAAGCTTTTCATGTGCCACTGGTAGCAGCCCTTGCCAGCCATGGAGATGGAG
The DNA here is from genome assembly GCA_003297005.1 of Symbiodinium sp. clade A Y106. Taxonomy (NCBI): domain Eukaryota; class Dinophyceae; order Suessiales; family Symbiodiniaceae; genus Symbiodinium; species Symbiodinium sp. clade A. Next base: position 55,002 of record BGNK01002587.1, on the reverse strand, counting down.
GAGAGATGGCGGAAGCTCGCGTTGTGCGTAAAGACTTGGAATGATATCTCGACGGCTCTCACTTTCGTGTCGCTAGGCTCATCCATTGCGGCGTGAACACTCATAATGATATAAGCTGCACTGCACAAAGCACAGGTTCTGCCTTGTGACAATCTCATCCGAACGCATCTCATCAAGGCACCACCGCGATGGAAAGCTGTCATGCCAGACTTTCGGCACAAGACAGTGAATCTCCACTAATCTGAGTACTGAAATAGTGCCAGGTGGCTCTCGGAAGACGGTGCCAGCACATCGTCCATCATGCGCACCTTCTCCTTTGCCTACCCGGCGACAGGTCGCTTCCCCCGTGCCTGTATGCAAGCTTCCTATTAGGTTTCCAATGCAGCTTCAGTTGCCAATGTCCACGGGAAGTATATGGTAGCGCTCAAAGGGTCGGGGAATTCTGGCTGCACTCTGGTCATGCTCTGTCTAGCTGTAACCAGCCTATTGTGAATCTAAGATTATTTCCAAGATTTCGACCCAACAACTAAACGGCATGCCGCCAGCGGGTGACAGGAGCTGCAGCGATTTTCGAAGCCGCCAATGTGTTCTGTACCGCTGCTGGTCTGTGACATGGCCTCAAGAAGCCAAACATGCAAGCTGTAAACCGGCAAGCACCTCATTCTTGATGCGTCGTCCGCACCATGACATTTTGGTCTTCTTTCGAAGCTAGATGTGGCAGGCATGGCCTGCCTTTCTGCAATGCAAGTCCTTGTCCATGTCATGAGAAAGCTGGTGGAAGGGTTCCGGACAGGCATTTTGCATCTTTTTTTATGGGTGGGCTTTGATGTTGCTCTCCCCGATCAAGGCAGGATGGGATGACAACTGGTGGCCCATTCGCCGCTGCCATGCTGCTGACGTACATCATGCTGGCGTGCTGTGGCCCTACCCATATCGTGTCAGATGTTCGTGGCATGTTTTCTTACGTCGCAGGCGGGGTTTGTATCATCGTTTGGATGGTTCCAGCGAATCCATTGCGAGTGTGACGACTATTCTTGCTTGTTCATGCCCAAGCTGCTTCCAGAGATTGCCGAAACCGCAGCAAGTAAGGATATCCTATTTCATCATGCATGTGTTTGGCGACATGATGGTACACACGGACGAGCTCTGCATCGGAGGGCCTCGGCCGGTGCGCCTTGGACTTGCAGGAATCTGAGGCGGACAAGGGGCCTTAGCACTGATTTTGAAGCCGTCAAACAGCTTCTTGACAAGCTGATAGTGTGATAGCTCGTGGCATTTTGGCAAATCCGGAAACCAGGTATACTATTCGCTATCTGCAGTGGTTCTTCAACGTCCCCATGCTCATGATGGTTCCTTGGGTGCGATCTGTTTCCACAAGCAGAACAGACTAATCGAGTAGCCACTTCCGCAGCAAGTCAGAGGATGGTTGGGGACGAACGAGTGCCGCTACGCGTATGCAAGAACAGATCGTAGTTTTTCCCTTCCAACGGTCGAAGTCCAGGCCTTGGGCAAGAGTGAAATGCACGACTGCTGCGGTGCTGTAGCCATGGAACACAACAGCGTCGTAAATACACGTGTCTTTGGCAGATTTGCTTCCATCATCTCACATGGGTCAGAACCAGCGTCTTTGTTCAGATCATGACTTGGCTTTGATGGGATGTGAAAATTTCTATTGCGCTCGCTGGTATCGTCTGCAACCAAGGTGTCTGGAAATCCTCGTGATTCAGCCTGTGCAAGCGATGCAGTGACTCTGTAGCAGCCAGTTTTGGTGGTTGGTGCAAGCCATGTAGATAATTGCGAAGCAGAGATTTCATCACTCAGGCTGCGTGTGCCAGCAGAAAGGCATAATATGCGAGTCCCATGCAGTGTTGCTCGGACCTGTCTGAGGCTTTTGAGACCTGGCTGCAAAGTAGCCAGCATCGAAAGTTTGGCTCCCTGGCGAGCAACTCGGGATTGATTTGGCAATTCTTTGGGATTCTGTGATGGGGGCCGACTCTGTCATTTCTCACCCCATACTACATGCCTGAGCTAACGTCATTTAGCCACTGCTGCAGACGGCACCGAGGGCGGGAAACCTCGTGGTGTCGATTGCGAGATGGACTGGCAGTGGTCTCACTCCGATCACAGCTGACTCGAATCACGACACATACTGCGCCTTTGCAGGACTTCGGGACACTGTCTTGGCTACAATCGAGGCCCAGTCGGATCTGTCATCAGGAACGTGGTGTGGCGTTTTTGGACATCAAGGCTAGGGAACAAAGACTCGTAGCGATCGGTTGTATTGCTTTCTTCTAATTCTCGGAACACTGTTCTCTAGGCTTCTGCAAGCAGGCTCGCTTGGTGATCCTAGTCAGAAGGAGCGGCTTTCGGTAACCTGTCCGCGGGCACCTAACGTCGAGACAGTTGCCCAGGACGCGGGCGATATTAAGCCTTCAGAGCTTGTAGGCAAGCAGGAGAATAGCCAGAGCATGGCAGTAAAATACTTCGACAACAGCAAGATCATAGCAAGACAAGCTACAGCGGCATCCGCAACGGTTAGATCGATGATAAATAGCACAGCAAAACAAGGCTGGTGCTCGTGATTGCTAATGATGGCTCTCACGAACTCCTGACTCCTGGAAGGCCTTGAGACAGATGCCGTTGGCAGCATCGGCCAGGTTGACGTCCATGTACATCGTGGCCTCTTGGTGGGGCCCAGGGTTCAGGGTCGGAGGTACATGTTCCATGTAGGAACTAGCAGCCTCTTGGTGGCCCTGGAAGGCTTGCTCTGGTTGTGCAGAGCCACTTTGCAAGGTGGGTGGCTCATCCGCAACAGGGTATCTCGCACATCGCAAGCAAGATTCAAGCAACATGCTGTGCTTTCGTGTCCTGGCACGGTCTGAGGTCCTTATAGCAGTTGCATTCTCTGCATATCTCGTGGCATCGACGGAACAGATGATGCTTTTCTTCCAGCACCGGCGGCTGAACGCCTCTTCGGCATGGTTTCCGGCAGTGATCGCAGTCTTGTTTGACTTTTCTGGAACTGGCCATTTGGTCACGACGGTACAGTGTACAGTCAACGTGAAGGTGTGTGGAACATTCACCTTTCATGAGTGGGGCAGCTTTGCAGTGAAGATCATAAACGGCTGCGTTGGTTTTGATTCGGGCTCTGAGGTGCCCAGCTGGACTGACCTTCTGCTCGCAGGGCAGGCATCTGGCTGGGGGGTTCAAGGCATCTGGTGCGAGTCAGCAGGCATGTCGGGGTAATGGGATTACGGGACAGAGATTGGCTTGGGGGCAACACAGATTTTTGCTGAAAGTCCGCCTGAGCTATCGACAGGTGCTGATCTTTGGCTTCTACGGGTTCATATACCTTTCCGAAACGCAGCAGCAAGCAGAATCAGTGCCAGTGCGGCCATGTGCTTGGCGTGGAACTCACACCTTGTGTGCACTCTCTATAGGCTGTCTTCGGTCTGATCTCGAGTGCTTCGGAGCAGGCTTCTGGGGAGCTGTTTCATCAGTACCACGCTGTCGGGCGTCCAAAACAGCCCCGCGGAAGGCAGCTTACACGTGTTCCGACATTATGGCAAAGATGACCCACTCTGTCATCATCCTGGCCTACCGGCGCACAGACGAGGTGATGCAGGCCGAAGTTGTGACGCAGGAGGAGGGCACACAGCGGACTTCACGAAGCCTTGCTTGGATGTTGGCACAAATTGGTGCCGTGGATTCGTGGCCAAGGGATGCAAATCATCAATGCATGCCGAAACTGCAAAGGGCCTCTTGTTGTTGTTATTGTTGTTGTTGCTGCTGTTGTGCTGAAACCAACTCTCGGCAAATGTTGCGAACTTCCAGAAGCTCCGAAGGGCATGGCCAAAAGAAGATGGCTCCAAAGGAGGGTGGGCGGTGTCTCTTGTCCGAGGCCTTTGCTGAGGGAGGGCCTCTTGAATTCTAGAAGTGATCGTGATGTTGTAGTTAACCGGCGTTCAAAGCGCTTTGGTTTTGCAGGTCGTAGGCTTTTTCTCGCAAGGGCTTTGGCAAACTGGTTCAGCAGTTTGGCCTTGGCTGTCCTTCATGTCCTTCCCATTGCAAGGGCTCGGAACTGGAGCTTTCCTTGCGGTTCGGTCGTCTCTCCCTTAGGGTTAGGTCGCAAACCTGGCCTGCCCTCGATGACCTTCCACGGTCACCGGCCATGTTTCCGACTGCGCAGGCCGGCCTCGATGCCTCGCATGCCTCGCATGCCGCATGCCGCATGCCGCCTAGGCCCAGGCCTCTGAGGCGAGGACCAACTCTCCGAGTGCGCCTCCCTTGGGGCCCTGTCCATGGATGCCGGACTCTCTGCAGCGAGGCATAGCGAGGCTTTGCGTGACACAGTGTCTCTTCGGGTCTGCCGGCTCTGCCGGTTCTTCGGCCTTGCCTCCGCACTCTGCACTTGCCTTCTCTGCGCTGTCCCAGGAAGGAGCCGCGTGAGCTCGCGCCGACATGTCTGTGCGGAGCTGTGCATGGCTCGGAGGCCCCCGCAAGCCGCCGCCTCCCTCTTCTGCTTGGACTTTAGCCTTTTTGCAATCCAGGCAGCCACACAACGACCTCCTTGTAAACGACGTTCGCCTCACTAGTAAACGGTGGGCCGATCGGTCTTGCATCGGATGCGCCCCAGCGCCTCCATTTGCTGAAGTCCGACACTGCAGCTTTACAGGGACACTGCTGCTCGCGACGGAGGGCGGAGGGTTCACAGTCCCGATTTCAGTGTATTCCAGTACTGCCAGGCTCCTCGGGGCCTCGCAGGGCCGGCATCATCCATCCTTTGCGAAGGATACGACGGCAAATCTTGCCCTCGACGGTCTTGCCGCCAGCCTTCGGGTGGTCTGAGCACGCTATGGTTACCTGTGAAACTCGGGCAATTGACCAGGCCACTATCAGCTGGGTCAGGCTGCCCCGAAAGGCTGCGAGAAAGTCAAAACGTTCCTTGCAGCTCTCGTTTTTTCAGGGTCGGCCGTTGCATCGGCCCGCTGATGTCTCCTACCCCTTTGATGCCTCAGGGGCCGGCCCACGGGCCTCTCCTGCTTTAAGTTGCTCTCTGCACTTCAACCAGCGCCTTCACCCTTCCTCGAAACCCTGCTGATTCGGCTCCCCTCCTCAAACGAAAGTTTTTTGGATTTGCTGTAGGCAGCATGTTGAAGCTCATCGGCCATCAGGTTTCCACAAGAGTGATTCGACCAGTGCAACTCCCGTCACGATGTCGTGTGTAGGCGGGCAAAAGCAGCCCTGCCTTCCGAAGGCAGCTTCGCTACGTGATTTCGCAGTTTTAGCGGCAGCAGACCTGAAACGGATGATCCGGGAGGTGGAGCCTTCTGTTGCTAGTGCTTTTCTGTGTCTGTGGCTGTGAGTCGTCCTCGCCTGTGGGTCCAAAAGGCCAGCGTGCCAATCTTCTCTGTGACCACGAGCCTCAAGGCACAGAACTTTCCAAGCTGTGTAGTCTGACCCCTTCATGATGGGAACGACCCAGATCGATGAGTGGAATGGCTGCATCTCGGAGTTGACGGGGGTCACACCGGAGTTAGCAAGGTGTCCAAGCTACAAGCAGAACCTGTGCCATGTGTCAGTCGGTGTGTCAACAGTGTACTGAGGGGCAAGACGCTGACAGAGCTCTTTGCCGAAGGCAAAGAAAGTCAATGGCAGCACTTCGCTCCTGTGGCTTCAATTTGCCTTGAGACAGTTCGTTTTCATGGATCAGCATCCCTGTCTCTCAGCTCGACACACCAGTCTTCGGAATCCTTGGGCTTGGGCACTGTCCAGGGAGTGGCAGGCTGCTCCAAAGCTGAGGCCGTGGAGCTTCTCACGGGGGCTATTGCAGACGATCCTACCGGCATTGCACAATTCCATTTCTCGAAGATGGAGGCAGTGATTTCCGAGATGGTGTGGCTGGTGCACTCCTTGACGTTTGCCGCTGCACCGCCGCAGGATGAAGCACAAGACTTCGTAATCATCGCCGCGAGCTGCTTAGCACAATACGAAACCTCTAGTAGCAACTGCTGCCAACCAGAAGCCCCATTGCCCGTTGTACATGAAGTGTCTCCGACGTCTCCGACTGTGGTGGCAGTTCTCGACAGGGTGACATGCCGCAGGTGCCAGGCCACTTCGAGATAGACATGGAGAGATATGCGGAGCAGTTTGCATCGGTCAGGACATTCGGCGGAGTTCTGAATGGGCTGCTTTCTGCATCTTTGCACGGCTTCACATTTGATTTGGGCTTCCGCGAAGGACGTCACAGAGCTGATGCTGCAAAGGCAGGGGGGTGTGTGGATCTGTAAGCTTTGCGCAGCCTCGGTGTCATAGATTCGATCGTACAGCCGAAAACCTTTCAATTCGTGCGAGGCAGGAAGCCCAAGCATTAGCTGCTGGTCTGACGCAGCTCGTCGATACTGCTCCTGTGCCAATCTTCGAGGCCGCTTCGTGAACGGATGCTTCTTACAACTTCACATTGTTGCGTGCTCTTCTCGTCGGCAAACCGAGCGTACAGAGCGGACCGTTGTTCTTGGCGTGATAGAAGGGGGAGACATGCAAGACTTATGATGCAACGGCTTCCGCGGCAGGTCAATCAAGACATGAGGGTAACGGAGTGGAACTCCTGGCTGGTGCAGAATATTGGTCTCACCAAGGCCTATGTCTCTCGAAGCAAAGCAGCACGGTGTGTGATTTCTTTTGCTGAGACTTGGGACAGCTGTGGCCGTTTCGAAGCACACTGCACTGTGCTTCAGCAGTATGACAGAAGTCGACATTTGCGAAGCAAGCTCCAAGCAGTCGGCGGAGGACGGCATAGCAACGACATCAGAATCAGGGCACACACCGGCGACAGGAAAGGGCCACGACATCGAGGCACCTCGGAACCAGCCCGAGTCAGCAACCAAGGAAGAGGTTTTGCCACCAAGACACGAATGACACACTAAACCAAGAGATCCTCGCACCATATTATGAAAAAAATCACACGCGAAGGCAACACACTCCAGCACGCAGGACCAAACGCATCGACAATACATGTCACAGCTGGCTATGCTTATCACTCCGCTATACTCCGCTCATATCTGTTTGCATGATCCCGCGAATGGAGCTGGCTCTACGTAGCCATCGATGCCGCATCCGAGCCCACCGACAAGACAGCATCCTGCGAGCATACGGAGCACTACGGGCATTTTCAAAAGAAGAGCTGTCTTTTGTTTGACCCAACGGCGCTTTTGGAATGAGTGTTTTCCGTTTTGTGTTCTTGCGTTTGTTTGAAAATGGGGTTCTTGGTCAGAGCCTCCAGGAAGAGAGGCAGGAAGGTAGGAAAAAAGTATTGGCAGACGTTTCACGCACACGATGCTGCTGTTCGACGCCATCTATTGCGTTTGCTGCATGTGTCTTCATCGGCCAAAAATGTAGGACTTTTTTGCCACATGGGCCGTTGGCGGGTTGCAGTAGTTCTCTGCGGTTGAAGGTCCACTTGCTTCTGAAGGTGCACATGGAGGGCAGTGTCTCCAGGATCCGTTCGACGACAACTCTCAGCTTGGTGAAGCGATTCGATGGCTTGGTGCGGGTTTCCTTGGTGATGGTGCGGGCTGCGGGCTGTTGTGCTTTTGGTAGGAGATCGTTTTGCTTACTTCAGAGATCTGATCCTGGATACGATTATTGATGCCGTGCGACATCAATGATATCTTGGATTCGCTCCCGCATGGCAAGCTCCTGATGTATGAGGACACGAAGGGGCAGAAACATGCAAAAGCGTAGCGACGACAGGTTGCAATTATCCAGATAAAGCAGGACACGAATCGACGCACCAGCAGGAGCAGTGCGTAGCAGCAGCAGTCGCAGTCGCAGTCGCAGGAGCAGGAGCAGGAGTAGGAGGGATAGCGGAAATAGAAATAACAATTTCGACTTTTACATCGCGTGTTTTGTTATGCATCGCATAGCGTCTACTTGCGGAAACCAGGATTCAAACCAGTCTGTATGTTTTATAGTACCTAGTAAAACTAGCTGTTCGACCAGCGTCCAGTTGACGGATACCAAGCATTCCCGCGTAGGCGGGTCTCGGTCACTTTGTTTGGTCGGGAATCAACAGTAATCAACACCTCTCCCCTCGGCGCACCCGCGCAATGCCTGCATCCTGAAACAGTGTCCGCACTGGGGCTCACGTATAGAATCGGGAAGAAAATGTACGCTAGATGGCACTGAAAACTATTTGAGAAACACCAGAATCCGCGACATCTCCTGACAATTGAGCTTACGCGACTCGGAGACCAAACAGCGTCCTTGGGATATCCTTTCAAATGAGCTGACGTGACTGGGGCTTGAAAACAGCGTCTACTTGGGAACTGCTGTTTGTAACGGTAGCGCATCTACGCGAAAAAGAGTCACAATTGCGCTCAAGACTTTGCGTCTGCCACATATGCGAGGATTTTGCACGTTCTTCACTGCTGCTTCAAACACGGCGTCTACATCGGGATTCGTATTCCCTGATGCATAATTTCGCGGTTGATGTATATTTGCTCTGACGCAGCGTCTACATGGGGTGGTGCATATTCCCACCGGGTGATGTAAGATAAATCCACAGCCCAGTAGCAGGATATGTCTGGGTTAGGAGTTAGGAACATCTGATGGCAATCTAGTCGCCAGTCTGCTCGTTGGAATCCAGCATGATTCAGCGCATGCAAGGTTCTGGATGCCCATCTTTTTGATTTGCTGAGTCCTTCAAGCAGGAGGGTGACCGACACTTGCCCACAAAGATCTTCAGACTGCTGGGGTTGACGACCCGCATAATTGTATAAACATTTGTGCAGACCCACATAATCCACATAATCATACAAACAGACCGAAATAGCCATGTACCCCGATCGTGGCATAGTCCTCATCGCCAAGCACTGCACACCCAAACGCAGTTCAACAAATTCGCTGGAGCCCTGGATGATTCCTACTACATGACCACCGGCATGGATGGATGTTCGCAGACCCCAGCTACTCATGCACGAGACGAGAGCATCAATTGAAATGTGTTCTTTGTGGTGCCCAAGGTTTACTATCATTTTCGTACTGGCCATAGCCTGGTCTGCTTTGGATTTCTTGGTTGGAGACGGGTCTATTTGTGCGTCCATGTATACACATACATATACATGTACACGTACATGCATGCATACATACATATGCATCATACATTTGCAAGTCCAGTTTGACGGTTTGCACATATGCAGGCACACAGTATTCTCATGTATTTCTACATGCTTATACATGTGCATGTTTATGTGCAGACATCGGCAAATGCAGGTATGCATGCATGTACATCAGACAGATATTCATGTACATGCACGTTGTGCTGGGCGCATAGGTGCGTACATGTGCACATGGCCTAGGTCGAGGAGCTCATTCAAACTGGGAAGCCGGATACATTCGAGCTCACGCTGGAAGGATCCAACTCCAAGCAGAGCCTCGGCAAAACTCGCGGTGTTGATGCTTTGCTCATAGATTGCGTGCTCCGAGGATCACGCTGCGAATGAATGCCATGCCGCGGATAAATTTGCGACAAGAAACTGTGGGATTCGTCCTCGTGGGCCAGGACACCAATGAATGCAGAATGTGCTGAGATTGGAAGCAGACCGGTCAGATACCTGCCGATCGCGAAAGCAGGTGTAGTAGAAAGGGGAAATGTGGGAATCCAGCGAGTGTAGACGCATCGATCAAGAAATGCTCGGCCGCAGGATAGAGGTTTTGCTCGGTGCAGTGATCACACGGGGTAGGAAATCCCTGAGCAGACAATTACTTTAGGGTCTTTCTTTGATCTGTTTGCCAATGTACAAAGGTGTTCCATTGAAAGGACATCACGGAGCTCAAGGACATGGGTGAGTGGAAGTCTGCAATGATGGCGATCATCTCGCACGAGCTGAAGTCGCCTTTGCATCGCGCTGCATTAACGGCCCGGCAACTCTGCTACTCGTAGTGCATGATCTTGGCAGATGAGGCATGGCATCATGGGCCTAAGTCACGGGTTCATCGTGGATGGGGATGTGGACATGGTTCAAAAGCGGGCTATGGTAATGGTCAGCAACTGCGCGAAGCGACTGATCGAGACTCGTCGTTCACTCGGTTTCACTCTCCTTCGCGAGGGCGCAGGTCAGGGTTCTGCAGCTTCTCAAATCCTGTCGACTGAGGACGTTGTGACCAACATTATGGACGCTGCGGAGATGATAAATCAAAAAAACAGGCCTATGGCGAGAGATCCGGTGATGATCGAAAGTATCATTCGGGAGATGGTGCTGCTATGCCAGCAGGCAGTAGACAAACGAGGTTTGCCGGAGTTAAAGCCCTCTGTGAAGATCATCAACACAATTACCGAGCCTCTGCCCATGATTGAAGGGGACGCACATCGATGCGCGCAGCTGATGCATAACCTGATCTCCAACGCAATCAAGTTCACCCACAAAGGGTCTGTGACCATCTCAGCTAGTGCCGATGACGTGGAGAAGATGGTGACCGTTGACGTGAAAGACACTGGAATCGGCATCTCTCCAAACAACCTAGAGCGCATCTTTGAGCCCTTTGATCAGGAAGACCGCTGCCTGCTTCAACTTCATGTCAGTCTTGGGCATCCCACTAGGACCTTTGTGTGTATGACGAGTGTCTTGTCCCCTCAAGAGCATCACGTTCCAGGATTGTGTCCGGAAGGGGGGCCGGGGGTGGAGGCTGGATGGGGGATTCGGACAATGTGAACCAGGAAGCGGAGAGCTCGAAATGGCTCTTTTCCCAGCGGGGTGGCAGAGCTGGGCAAGGACTGATACCTGGGAACTCTAGTTGGGCACCAAGGGTTTATCCCACCATCGCCCAAGACCATGCTAGATCAAGGAGACTGCGCAGGTTTCCACGTCCCAGACAACAAATAGGAAAGTCTGCCTCGAGTCTGGCGTGACGAAATCGGATTTCACACAGGTGCCATTGGTGGGCTGGTAGGGCAGAGACACTGGATGCCAGACCTTTGCCAAGCAACATGCACGTCGGGCGAGGGAAGAGCAACCAGCAGTCGCATAGCACCAAAAGTGCGTCGCCGCAGGACAGCACTATCATGTTGATTCTAGGACACTGGGCTCGTGTCTTGATGAAGGGTCTTGGAAAGACCTCAATTCAACCGGTTGCCACTCGTGTCGGACCCAGGGTTTAAGAGATGCTCGCGCCGTCGCAGTCCGGACATTTCTTCTTGTCTCTCTCTTTCCCTCTGTGTCTATCTGTTCCATTTACCCGAGTCATTATTGCGAAGCTGAGTTTGCCAATGAACAGGATTTTCCATCCAAGATTCGTGCTTTAAGGTTCAGAGCAGCGGCGTTACGAAGGCGCGGTGTTGGTGCTCTGGGAAGTCTGCAGCCCACGACGCATCCCCCGTAATATTTGCACTTCACTTGAGACTTTCACGCTGTCGGGAGCTGGCTGCATGCAAAGACTGTGTGCACTCGGATAGCCCGTGCTGAGCCCATTGTGGGAGGCATGGGAATGGGTCTGGCGCTCTGCCGGGAGATCGCGCTGAAGCATGGGGGTTCGCTGACGGTGGCATGCTGAAGTTATTCCAGAGATTTCCAGATGTATGCTATCCAAAGACGGTTAAGTCTGAATTAGTTGGCGGATGAGGTCTTCGATGATTTATGCATGAGACATTTTCTGCTTCGGCACATCGCATTTCCGGAATTCAGTCGGGTCCCTCACATTAGATTCTGGTTTTTGATTGTGCCCTGACCCAGTGTCTCAGGTGAAAAGCAAAAAAGGCAAAGGGTCGACGTTTAGCGTAAAGCTGCCATACTGGACGTTGGCTTCCATCGCCAAAGACCTCAGCATCGCAGAGCTGCAGGGCCGTGAGGTTGCGCTTGGGATAGTGAAGTGTCTGCGGATTTGGCATAGTTTGTAAGTGGCATGTCGTGCCTTTCGTCCTCATATCTCGGCTTCCCTCTCTGTCTCTCAACCTGTCTCTGTTTCTCAATCTGTCTCTATTTCTCAATCTCTCGCTGCCTCTGAAGCCTCTCTCACTCTCTCTCTCTGTCTCTCTCTGTCTCTCTCTCTCTCTCTCTGACGGTCTCTCTCTCTGACTGTCTCTCTCTCTCTCTCCGACTGTCCGTGTCTCTCTCTCTCTCTCTTTTTCTCGCTCTGACTGTCCGTCTCTTTCTCTCTCTCTCTCTCTGTCTCTCTCTCTCTCTCTGCCTCTCTCTCTCTCTCTCTTTCTCGCTGTCTCTGAAGCTCTCTCGGTCTCTGTCTGTTTCTTCGACCGTGTCTTGTAGCCTTGCTGGCAGAACACGTCCCGGTCCGGCGTGCCGGAATTTGGCTGTTGCTTGGCACAGCATGGAGTCATTTCTGCCACCACGACGTTGGGTAACCTTTACAAGTGCGTAGCTTCGCCGTATCATGCCTATTTCCGCTTCATGGATACTGCTTTCTTTTGTACTATGGCCGGTATCGCAGTAGGAATGCTTACGTTTCGCTTGGTTTCTGCCGGGGCTAATGCAGTGCGAAAATGGCGAGTTATTAAAGCTTGTGGTGTTGAGGAACAGAACAGAAGATGGAAGACTGGCCGAGTTCTTGTTGACGAATTTCCAAAGGATGCGGAAATGCCGCCAAGAGTGGCAGAGTCATCTTTCACAACTTTCAGCTTTTGATCAGTCAGGGCTGCAACGCCGGGTTGATGGTCGTAGATCACACAATCACATTGTCAGCTACGTTTTTGCTGTTGTGCTTGGTGTGGTGCTGTTTCTAAGTCCTGTCCACAGCGCCTGCGGGTGAAGAAGGAACGTTCTTTCTGTCGTGCTGATTAACAGTCTTGTCGTCACGCCTAGTACGCGGATCGTTCCACGAGTGTCGAGTGATCGTGCTATTTGTCAGAGGTGGGGGGGGGAACATTCGGGGTGATCAGGGACAGTGTTGGCTCGCCACCTTGCCATTGTGAGAAGCAGCAAGTGTCGCTTGATGTGTTTTGCGAGTCCTGTGAGGCTAGCTGGAACACCCCCTCAACTACACTCGTACTAGGCTACTAGGCTTCCCCACTTTTATCCCAGTGCCAGGATTTCTCCGTCCTCTGCCGCTGTGAGCATGAGTTGTCAATTTGTCAAGTTGTCAAGCTTGAGGCGATGTGGTGAGGGCACCGGGCCAAGCACCCTTTGGCCAAGAACAGCAGCCGGCTGCTGAAATCTGAAAGAAAGCGGAGGTGTTCAGCTTAGCAGCTTGCCATTGAGTCACAAAGTCCAAGGTCTTTCAAGACGTTTTCGGAGGGGCTGGCCGCAGCTGGCAGAAGGGCAACCCCAGGTCGTGACGGGATCATGAATGTTCTGGGAGCGCGTGCAGGGGATTCAGCATGATAAGAACTTGAGCTTGCGAAGTGGAATTGCCCATCCAGCGAAAAATGATTGGTCAGGACAAGCGCTCATGAACTCAGGCCCGACCGTGTCAATTGCTCGGCATCTCACGTGATTCAGTTTTGCCATTCCTGAACGCTCAGACTGTCATCCCTTTCCTCATTTCCTCTCCTGCAAGGCACTTCCGGGACATCGCCACCGAGATTTCCGCCTTCCAAAGCAGCTGCATCGAATGTCATACTCACTGCTCGGCTCCCAGCGAAATGGGACTCGACGCAGTAGAGCTGGTGACAGACATGGTCGGTCACAGACCGGCAGCGTTCCCTCCCAAAGCCTAGTCCTTCTAAGTCTTTAGCCCACTCTACGTTGACTTGCGCTCCGAGAGTGTTCCGAGGTGGATGACGACATGGTGAACCAGCAAGTCGTGCACTCCCTCCTTCGGTCCAGCGAGTACACCATGCAGGCCGGGACTGGCTGCGTCTGGGTTCAGTTTAAGTCTTACTCAGTCTCGCCCAGGTGGCTGTCCATGGCGGAGAGGCCCTGAGCTACCTGAGCGACAATCCACTTCCAGCTCTTGTCCTCCTTGAGGTGATGATGCCAGGACTGTAGGCTGCTTGTTGAAGCCACACTGCCGTTTGAGGAGTTTTGCGCTTGGTGCTGCTGTTTGAGTCTAGGCGATGACAGTACGTTTACCCTTTGATGAGGATTGTCGGGACCAGATGTGCTGCGGACGCTGCGACAGAAGTACCCGGTGGAAATCTTGCCCGTCATCGTGGTTTCTTGTACGATCCATCAGACTGTCTAGTCTCGCAGAAGATTCCTCCCGAGCCAGATGTGCATGTAGACGTCATCGAGCAGGTGGGGTGAAACACAACCTATATATTTCGGAAAGAAACTTTAAGTCGCGCAGGCCGTGCAGCAAGGTCGCAACTGTGGTGCCTCCGTAGACTCCACAGCCGCACAGAAGGATATGCTGAGGCTTGAAACACTATACAAGCTAATATAAGCAACAGGCAGACGAAGTGCCCACTCTGTTGGGCTACATCGTGGGGAAAGTTCTAAACACTCAAGTTCTACAGATGCGTCCATCTTGAAGAGCAGGAAGAACCGATGGAAAAACAACGATTCCGGTGACCTGATGGTCCAGGAGCCGGACTCAGCCAAAGTAGCAGGGCGGTCGCCGCAATCAAGAGAAGCACGTGTAACAGATGCAATAGAAACAAGCAACGAGTGCCGGGAGGCCGCGAACCTGTAAGCCACAGGTTGACATGCACATGCGAACTGCACAGTCTGGCCGAAGTGCAGAAGCCACGTTACACACAGAACAGGAAATCACGTTGACCGCTGTATGAGTCTATGATGGTCACGGCATCAGCGTGGTTTCCCCTCCCGACTATGCGGGTGCTGCACCTTTTCAAGAGATCTCCTCGGCGACAAGGGTATAGTGGAGCTCTGGCACCTGATGAGATTGAGTCTGTCGTTGACAGCCCACCGTGCCCGCTCTTTGTCTTTCTCTCGCTTCTCAGCCGTCGGAGCTCGACACGGCGGTGCAAAGTCCCGGCACCGGCTCCGTGTCCGACAGGTTTCCAACCCATGAAAGAAATTGTGCATGTGGGGTGGGTTGCATCGTGCCGAGTAACGCGGGCAGTGTTCGTTGTTTTTGTAACCTCTCAACTTGGGCTTGAGCCTGCTATCTGATATCCAAGATGTCAGCCAGCAGCGACAAGGACATGATCACCAAATGCTTGACCCCTGGACTAGGTTGAGAGCGTTCGCTTCATGAGAGGCAAGGCTTAGATTGGGACTTTGGTGAGTGTGTCGAGAGATACGGAGGCCCACTACTTCACTCACGGGGAAGCAACATCTAAGTACATGGTACAACTAGCTAAGAAGAACCCTGCGACACTCCACCCCGAAGGTCCGGCAGGGGCGTGACACAGCTTCCCCGAAGTTCGTCACCTCCCGACCCCCTGCATGGACCTTTTCCTTCAAAACGAGACCCTTCTGCCACGCATTCGGGAACAAAGAACTCGCCTTAAACACATCTTCCAGAAATAGGGTTTGTAGGGTTCAGGCATGCGGGTTTCTGGTTTCCGGATTCGGCCAGACCAAGTGCATCTAGATGGAATTGGGTCTCAGAGGACGATGGCTTCTGAGCCGAGTTCCATGCAGGTCGATCCTACTTTGGGCTCAAAGTTATGGTTTCGGGTTTAGGGTAAGGTCTAAGCCCCAAATCCCATCTGTGAGCTGGGCCAGCTTGCGCAGCCGATAATGTACAGTCGCACTTTCCATTTCGCCCCCACCCCACCCCCTGTGAACAGCATTTAAATCGGTGATTGTCCAGCGTTAGATCTCGACCTGATAACACGATTGCACAAAAGGCTTCATGAAGGTTTACAAGACACATTGACATTCCAGCAACCAAGGAAGCTGGGTGCCAACGATTTCGTGAAGAAGCCGTGCTTCAGTTGCAAGCAAAATGCATCCGCGATGTAGTCGACATCATTTGTACAGCACGCACAAGCATGTTTTCTGAAATTGAGGTTCCATCCCTCAGAATTGCTCGCCCGAATGCAGCTGCAGTGCACCTGATCTTGGATAAATGCGACTGAAAGCTCCGTGGCTTCGAACTTTTGCCAGCGAGTCACTTGGCTGTGAGGCAATCTTGCACGAGCTCACCGACGTCTCAGCAATGACGGCCCAGCCGTGCCAGACACCACACTGGACGTGGACCTCTGCTGGGATTCCTGCCCCCTTCCAACCCAAGCACCAAACCCTCGTCCCGAATCCAAAAGCCTATCGGAAGCTCAACACTTTGGGTGGAGGCTAATCAAAGACGGCCCAGAAATGCTGAAGGATTGGCCCCGCGTTTTGCTTTCAATTTTCCTTCGTGTGGTAGGTTGGGAGTGAAATCCTTGCCCAAGTAAAATAAACTCAGACACCCAGCGCCAAATGAGGCTATGTAACGGTGGTAGCTCACGAAGCTAACCTATATTTCTTCGGTGTTGTTTGTCTGTTAAAGAGCGCGGCGATTCAGGCTGCGCGCAGGATGCCTTCATAGTGAGCATTTACAGGATCCCTTGTCAAGATGCTGAAGCGAAAAGAAGAGCATGTGATAGCCTGCGGGCGTGGAACAAAAACACAAAACAAACACCAGAAACAAAAGACAAATCTGGGACAGCTAGCTCATGCGGAGACAGCTAGCAGAGCGCGCGTGCGATACATTCAAAAACAAGCATGCTAGCCTTCCCCGGGTTTGCTAGCCTTCTCAGCTTTTCAAGTTTTGATTGAAACATTTTTCAGACAGCTAGTTCATGCAGAGCCAGCAAATTCGCCCAGAGACAGCTAGTTGATGCGGAGCCAGCCGCTGCTTATACAGCTCACACAATCGCAGATCCTGGTCAACCTCCTAGGCATCATGAGCAAGATAATCCTGAGGTCGGGAGAAGCAGACCCCATCAGTCAGTTCCACGCTCAATACCTAGACATTCAAAAAGATCGCTGTACCATATCTCGTTCAGTTTGGTTAATCTGCTGGCCAGCATGTCCCCGTTCAGCCAGCTAGCTAATTTGAGATAGCGCGTTAAATCCAGCGAATGCGGAAAAGGACCTCCAACTTGTATTCCACTACTCCGAATGCTCCGCAAATCCCACGCATATACCCTGTACATCCCAAATCACAGCTTGCGTGTGTCTTCTCTTCAAAAGACAGTGGCACGATTTGGAGAGAGTTCCACACTTGTCTCCACAGTCGCGAGCATAATCCCTTGCCCGCCGTTCGTTTATCAGAGCAAGACAGAAACATCCTGAGCCATGCTGCAAGAGGCGATGGAGTTTCAGGAACGGTACATGTGGCGAGCCGGCAGAAACTGTCATGCAATAAGAGGACGACTACAACTTGAAAGCTGCGGGCTGCGTGGATGCAAGACTTCTGGAGGTCAGCTGCTGACTTGTTGTGTTAGCCCTGCATGATCTTTACCTGGCCTGCTAGTGTCTGCTGCGCATTCTGCCAGGGAATGATTCCGGTGGCGCTGCTGGAGACGTTGACATCTGCTTCTGGGAGAAATCCCCAGGTGAGTCCAGAGGCAGGTGGTTTACCGACTCCTTGGCACCCCGGCATTGGAGAATGGCGAGGATAGAGTTCGCACTGGTGCACAGGCAGCCCGACAGCAAGTCGAGGAGTTCCTGAGCGACTTGCCAGAAATCCAGCTGACCCCTTCTGTGATACGAGGCCTTCGGGTGTGTCTTGCAGATTCGCGGTTGGATCCCCCCATTCAAAGATGAGCCTCGGTCTTTTCAAAAGCATTCGGAGCTTCAGCTATACTGTCGCATGAGAAGTCGCGATGAAACTCAGATGATCTCAGATGTTTTCTGCGCGGCAGGCAGATGTTGCAAAACGTGAGCTGTGCAAACTAAAACTTCACGTCCTGTCCATCGCTCGTCGGCTCATGATGTAGATTCGAGAGGCTCGAGACTTCATGTTGTCTGGGACCTGCACAAAATTTCTGCCTTATCAGTTACTTGGCCATGACGGCCGAGGCAACTCCGAGAAGATTCAGCAAATGACAAGCACCATTGAAGAGCTGCAGTCGCCCTGTGGTTGCAATATCCTCGTGCCCTTGTCTGGGCCGTTGTGCTCTGGTCAGCCGAACGTGATCCGAGGAGTTTGGCTGAGGAGAGGGCAAAGCACAGTGTGACGGAATCTCAGGAAGCGTGTGAATTGTGCTACCGTGGCGACATGCAGTTCTTAAGCACCTCTGAATCCATGCCTTGGAGCAAGGCTCTCTGACAGCCAGCTCCTGCTGACGAAGAGTCATGCTGTGCGCTTGCAACGCCTTCAAGAGGAGGCACACCTCAGAGCCCTCATTGAGCTGATAAGTCTTTCCATTGCTGCCGTTCGTCCCGTCTTGACGGTTGTGCAGGGTCTGAGGCCTGTCCCTTGCAAATTCAGTGGTGTCGCAGGTCAAGAAAAGGGAGCAGCGCTTGCTTAGCTTTGGGCGTTGGCCGCTTGGACTCGGACAAACGGTCTCCGACCAGAACTGCCCGGTGTCTGTGACGCATTCGGCATTATGCCAGGCGAGACGCCCAGAAAGCTCTGCCGCCAAGTCACCATGTGACCACCAGCGTAGCAAAGAACATCAACCGTCTGGATGTGCCCCGACTCGGATGGCAGCCTGCAGGGACTGGGGTCTTGCCTCCCTCATTGGCTGTAGCCGATGCGATTTGATCAGGGCTTAAAGGCGTGCCTGTGCGTAATATCGCCGCCCCACGTTATGTCATGCTTCCACCTATTCCCCCCTAGCCCCTACCCCTGCTCGTGTTCACCCGCTGAAGGAGTCTCTGATGATCAAAGAAAGCGGAGCCAGCGGAATCATCGCCTCGCTGCCTGAAGCAGAGCCTTGCGGCAAACACGTAAATTTAAATACTTTTAAATACTCGTAATGCAGTAATGATAAATGCCTCCAAGTTGAAGCTCCGAGCGACTCAGGAAGCCTCAGCGCTGCGCGAGCTCCTGACTGGGCTGCGTGAGGAGGCGTTGCGCTTGAAGCAGGCGCCCGGTCGCCAGCGTTTTCGGTGCTGCTGAGGATAATCCGTATGCCGTACGTACATGCCCAGGAGAGCTCCTGCAAAGATCAGCTCCTTATGGATGCCAGCTTCAAAATGCAGTTGCTGGGCATGAGCCTCGTGCAGAAGGACATGCAGCTGGGCCTGAGCTCCCTTTCTCAGTTTGAGAAGCAGCAGAAGACTAAGCATCCGCTGACTTCGCGATTGAAAGAGCTCAGTGTTAGTGTCTCAGGTTATCCCAACACCTGCACAGATCCTGCTCAATGATGGAAGCCGCATCCCGGAGCATTCTGCCATGCTTGTCGGGAGTATGGCAGCTCCGATTTCTCCAAGCCCACACTTCCTTCATCGCAGAAGCCACGATGAAGTCTTGGGGAGATCTCATGAGTAGCACATGCAATAATTTTTAAGTTGTAACCCTCAACGTGTCTCATGAAGGATGGCACATGGCGACGCTTTTCGATAGCGCAAATAGATATGTTGGTGAGAGTTTCACCTGCAGCCCGTCGGGGAGCTAACGTCTGAGTTGAGCAAAACTGGGAGGCAATGGGAATGGGGTCCGGGGTGCAGGTTGAAGAGCTGCGGTGGACAGTTCATACGCGTCAGCATAGAGTGGCACTGATGCGCAGGTGGCCCTTGGCCAGGACCAAGTGGAACGCCTCCAACGTGAAATCCAGGCACAGCGATCATGACCTGCAGTGACCCATAGGCCTACCTGTGCCGGGAAAGGCGTATGCAGCCTAATTAGGTGTATTGGTTCACATCTTTGCTACTGCTGCAGGCGTTTCTTCCAAGTCAGCAGCAGATGCAGCAGGAAGCGCGACAGGTGCCCGATGGATGGAAGGTTTCACAGGTCGTGCACCCGGTCGCCCTCACAGGCCCAGCAGGAGTCGGACAAAGCGAGGTCGTTGGCACAAAGACGCCGTGAGGCCATTGGCTGCCGGGTGTAATCATGTTCGTAATGGCAAGTCTATCACGAAATATTGTGTCGAACTGCTACTAGACTTCCCGGACTCCCGACAGATCTCGTGCACTTGACTTGTGTGCAGGCTGTGTCCAAGCTTGAGGAGGAGGCTGTCTGGTGGTTTAGTACTCGAGTTCCCGGCTTGACCTTGTTTCTGGAATCTGCCTTCACGGTATGATTCGATGATCTTTGCACTGGCAGAGCAATGCAGTGCGTGAAATCTTCTTGACTATGGGCAAGCTTTGTCAGGCGCAGCAGGTCGAGCGAAGTGCGCATCTCAAAGAGCTCTCTTAGACTGTCTAGTGGAACTGTCTAGTGGAGTTCTAACAAGAACAAAATCTGTGCCCCAAACGTGTCACAAGGTGACAAGGTCTTTGTGAAGCTACCGGCCCTTCTGGACCTGGTAGCTTCCGCACCCAACATAGTCTTTTCTTCGCCATCTTGATTGCTGAGCTATTGTCTCAACTGACTGGAGTTGAGTTGAGACTTCTTGGAATATCAATTTGACAAGTTTGGGCTACCCCTCTTTGAAAGGTTACAGAGCGAAGGTTACTGGTGAAGGTGTAGTCGGGGCTCGGGGCAGTCTAGGGCAATAATTTGTTGATGCATTTTTATACCCAATCTTGCGAGGTTAGAAAGACTTTGGTTTTCGAGAATATTTGAACAGTGAGCGACATTTCTTCTTTTTTGCCATGACAATCTCGGGAAGGTCCAGAGTCCAGACATATTGAAGCCTGCCAGCTGTCAAGAACTGAATTCTGCAAGACCTTAGCCTTAAGCTGCGAAGCAGGGATAGTTACTTGTCTCAGACAAGCTTCGGTTTCCCATCTTGGCCGCCTCCTCAGGGCCTTCACAACTTTGACAGCAGAAGCGTTTTCAATACTGCATGCTCTGTCGGTCTTAGTTGCTGATACCTTGAACATCTTTGATCAGCTTCTATAGATGCAAAGCGTTTGGTTGATGCGGAAGTAAGTGGTTTCCAACTTGGACAAGCATTGAACTTGATCTAGGTTACGCGTAGAACAGCATGCATCTCTCGAAGTTGGAGCTTGATTTGGACTGTCGAGGCTTGACATGATTCATTCAGCTGGCTCCGTATAAACGAATCATGACAGGTTTTTGCGTGGGCCAGCTGAGTAACCTAGATAAATCGAAACCAGTGATGAAGGATCTGTCCGAATATCTTCTTGATCTCATGCGTCGGTGGGTCGATCTGCCTGTCTGCCTGATTGCGCAGTCTCAAGGCGCAGAGGAGGAGCAGGCAACCATGAGCGCCAGGCCGTGTCCAAGCGTTACATCGACATCTTGCTGAGGGCAGAGAGGCTTTTCGCACCGGTTCCCGTCCGATATCGACAGGCTGGAACAGATGCGGACAGATCTGAACGAGACTGTGGCCTCTCGGCACATCGGGGTCTGGAATGAAGGGCTTCTGCTTCGCAGCACGACGGCACCAGACGTGTGAAACGCGATGTCTTGAAGTATGTTTTTTTGTCGCCACTTCGAGGCCAGCACGACAGAGTTAGGCGCGGACCTGGCGTCAGCTCCGTTCAGTTGCCAGTCTTCATGGAACACATCGTTTCGCACGTGTTTCCGAGAGCTTTGCTGCCGGGTCTTGTCGGCAGCCACTTGGAGTCCCAAACCACGAAGAGGGTGAATGACTCCGTCACCACGTGCAGTAGTCCCCACCTGGCTAGTGTTGGAGTGAGCTCCGAGAGCAACTGCCCGTACGAAACAATCCGCCCCCAAAGCTCGTCGCATGGCGAGAGGAAAGCACATAAAACTTAGGCACATCCAGCAAGCCCGACGAACCATGACATATAAACGAATGTTGAGGGTGCTATGAACAAAGAGCAATGGGAGTTCCTCCTTGGAGACTGGCAAGATTGCCGAGAGAGCCACCCGTCAAGCATTGAGACGAAGAGTGCTCACTGCTCGCAACATTTCAGCAAGCAGGGCATTTTGACTAGCTCTTTCTCTTTGCTCCCTTCGTGCTTGTTTCTGCCACGCTCTGCTTCCGGCTCCACTTGACTCGTTTTGGGGTCCCCGACGTCGGATTTGATTGGGTCGGCGCTACGTTTCAGCCCCGAGCTCTTCGGAAGCTACGTGAAATCGGGGTTGGGTTTGGGGGACAGTGCGCCCAAGCTGCCGCCGGTCCAGTCGTGCTGCTGTTCGTGCTCGCCCACTGTTGCTGATTTAAATCGAAGCCAAACGCCGAACTTGCTTTGCCCTTTCCTTTCTTCTCAGTCGTTGCTCGTTCTCTGGACAAAATCCGGCATGGTTCCGGGCAGTTGTTTTGTGTCATGCTGTCTTGTCGAAACGCTTGTGCTCGGAACTTATGGCAGCCGTGGCAGCGGCACACTTGCTCCCAAATTACTTGCCGACGAGGTGGCAAACGCTATGCCGTCAGCTGGGCATCAAGCAACTCCGACTGCTTGACTGTGAAGACGATCACAAAAGGCCGCCGTGGCTTCATGGCTACTTGGTTCGTTCAGAAAGGTAATGGTCACCCATTTCCATCACGTATATGTGGGAGTGCCTGACCGATCCTCCTACATACGTCAACACAGGTCCGCGCGAGCTACGACCAGAAACACGATTGCTTGCACTGGCCAAGTAGTCGGAATGGGGGCTTCACGTTGAGCCTGGCAGACTGTGGCGATACAGTGAGGCAGTTGTGTTCAAACACATTGCCGCAGCCACTGTTTGTGCATTGCATTGAACGGAGGTGGCGCTACAAGTCTACGCAAGAGCCAGCAAACGAGTGGATGCGTGTCCAGGACGGGGTGTTACGTTCTGCCGGTGCCTCTCTGCACCTTGTCGCAGTTCCACAGTTCCATGTTTCTCTACCTCTTTCACTGCATCGTTTGTTCCTCTCTTGTCTCTGAGGTGCGAATTCTTGCAGGATCGAGTTGCGGTTTTGGGCATGCTTGGGATAAGGAGGTCGAAGAACGAGCTCAGCTTCAGCGTAAGCGACCGCTCGAAGAGGAGCCAGGCATGCCAGGAGAAGCAAGTCGCAAAGCAAAGGGTGCAATATAGAACGTATGGCACTATGGCACTATGTCAGGCGACACTGACACTCTCTGCGAAGTGGCTTCGAGCCTGGACCTGGAGTCGGAGCTCGACAAGAGTCATGTCTTCTTCCAGCTGCTTGCAAGCAGCGAGGGGACTCGATTGTCTTACAAGAGGCTTGTTCGACTTCTGATGCAAAGAGATCTCTTTCGAGTGGGGAAAGTTGCTGGGACGAGTATCTTCTCCGTTGTCTACTTTGATGGGAAGCTTGGCTTGTAAACTCATCGGGATCTCCACAAGTGGTGACCGAATGCGAAGCACTCCTTGCCCGTGCTTGCACACTCGCCAAACCAGTGCTTGCAGACCCGAAAGGCATCTCAGCCCTCGGATTGAATCCGAGAGGAAACAGACATCCAGTGCCGAAGATTGGACGCAAACTTTCGGATAAGACTCTATAAGCCAGCCGTCTGCGCTGCAGAGGACAGTTCTATGTCTCTAGCACAGATTTACAGAAAGTTGCAACGTTGTATTCAAGGTTAAACAGGTGGAGTCCCTCGCGGGATAAGCGTGCTTTCTGTGGCAACCGAGGATCGTGACCTGTGGCAAAGATCGCTACATGAGCCATCACATGCAGAAGCAGGCCAGACGGTGGTGTCCGCACCGGTCCCGATCCGCTTGTTTCGGGATGTACAGAGGTCCGCGGTGAAGCTTGATCGAGTCCCCGAGTCTCAGGCCATTGTCTTCGATGTCAGGAATTTCAAAGATCCTGCGGCCGGTAACCTGAAACACCACGACGGACGCCACGATGAGATCATCGATCGGATCCGGTGCTTGCCTCAGGCCTCAGGCAAATATGTCCAAGGCGGGTGCTGGCTGCCGGGAGCCTCTTGTGAGGCGGCACAGCGCCTTCCCGAACTTGGTGGTCAGCCTGCGCACCCGGATTGCCCAGGAGTTGCAGCGTTCAGGCCACTAGACCGGGCAGAGTTATGTCAAGCTTCGGAAAATTTCGGGAATTCAGGACAGTTCAAGGCTTGGCTGCATGTCAGTTTTCAGCCTTTCAGCCTCAGGATCGACCTCCATCAAGGTTGTGTTTTACTGCAAGTCTGGACGCCACCGCTCCGTGGCCTTTGGAACCATGTTCAAGTACATCCTCCTCTACGAGGGGTTCCGAAACTTGCAGAAAAGTCCACTCTTTTGCTTGAAGCGGGGTCGCTGAATGCTGGCCTGAAGTGCTGACTGTAGGCGCTGCTGTTTACGCCTGTCAGAAGCTGCGCCAGCATCCTCACGTGTGATGCACCTGTAGTGATCTGAGGCAACGCGAAGCTCGAACATGAGGGCAACTATGATGGTTTTGTGTGCTGCAGCTGTGACAGGTGGGAACGCACATGGAAGTACTACGTAGGAGAGACAGAAACTCATGTTGTTTGTTTCCGATTCGCTCGGCTGAGGTGCACTAGCACGACTGCACTGCGCCTGAAAGCCTGTGAAGATGCCCTTCGAGACTGGAAGCGGATGAGCGCAGTGGCAGCATTATCCCTCGCCCGCATTTGCCTAGTAGTTCCCGCTTTGACTGCAGTGAACTCTTTGCCTATTCAGGACGCAGTCCATCTGTGTGATGGCGAAGCTCTTCCGCCTTGATTTGCATAGCGCGCTTGCAATCGAAACCTGCGCGCGACTGTGTCCGTTGCACGGCATGTCCGACATGTCATGCAACTGATGTCCAAAATATGTCCATGTTTCTGCCGCTGCACGTAGAACGGGAAGCTCACCGGATTTCGATTCTGATAGAGTTGCAGTGAATGTTGTCGGTCTCGCAGGTGAGCAGGCTCGGAAGGCACAATCAAATCACAACAGGCAGATGAAGGCTACTTGGCTCAAGACTGTGACGTCTTGTTCTTTCCAGTGTCTGTACGGAATTGGCTGTGCTGTTCCTGTTAGGTTTGTTTGGCTTGGGTTGCGCATGAATCTGTGAGAATGGATTTTGCGATTCGTTTACCTTGTCGGGTTCGGTACATTTGCAATTGCTTCAGGGTGTAAAGGGCACATACCTGCTAGAAGAGGTGGCGAAGACTTCAGGAGACTGTAGTACTTTCAGCATAGTCCAGATCTAGATTCTCTTGGTGCAGGCTGTGAAGACCGATGGAAGCGCTCTCCGGGATGCGTGGCCTGCTGAGATTCACGCTGCTACATGACTTCGGCGGTTGCTTCACACATTGCGGAAACCCCTCTTGCAGAGCTTGGACTTGCGTGAGTTCTTATCATCTTTTTCGGGTCTCTAGGATTCGGCCAGCTCTTGTCGGTCTGATCTTTTCTGGCTCTCGTCTCGGACACCTCAAGCTTCTGACCCCAAAGATTCCGAAGCAAGGCCCCCTACGATGGGTCCGTCCATCAGCTAGACGCAGGTGTTTGCTGTCGACTTCCCAATTGCGAAGATTGCATGTCTTGAGAATCTTGAGAGCTCATAGGTAAGGTTAGTCCGCTCTTGTCTTGCCGCTCGTCGAGCTTGAGCTGTCATGTTCTCAAGCCTGGCATCTTCAGGTTGGCAGACGTTGGGCAGGAAAAGGAGGACATGGAAGAGTGGGCCTCAGCCGCACGAAGCGTCACCAGACTTCCGGCTTTCGACTCATGTTTAATTCCGCGCTTGCAATTTCTCTGTAAGATCTCGCAAGGTGGAGCTGTCGCGACTCAGAGACACCGTGGGAAGCCTGGGCCCTTGCATCCGAAGACGGCATAAGACGGCTTTTCCGCTTCTCTCCGCTGGCTGCCGTTCGGTGGCTGCCGCTCGGAGGTGCTGCGGCCGAGGACCGAGGGCGCCGAGAGCGCCTCGCCGAAGCTGAGGCCAGCCGCCAGGCCCAGCCAAGACAGAGCAAGAGAAGAGAGCCAGTGGCAAGCGGGCAAGCGACAACCGCAAACGTGGTCTCACGGGATGCGGGNGTGGGGGTGGCTTGTGCAATTTCGGGGTTCATCGGACTCGCGATTCACTTTGGGCTGTAACTCGTGGTTTCAACATGAGGACGAAGCTGTTCAAAAGATCGAGTCGTTGTTGCTTCCACAGCAGCCATTTGCCATGCCGAGTCTCAGACACATGAGCTAGCCGCTAGCCAGGCAAGAACGCAGAGAAATTATTGCTAGCTGCTGGCTTGCTTCACACAATGGCGACTGGCCATAGCAATGGCTTTGAGGAGCCAGTGAAGCTAGAGCTGCCAGCAGACGACTGGAAATCCGTGGCTCTACTTTCAGGCAGGGGGGGCAGGGATCGTCGTGCGAACCGACGGCTTTCCTTGCCCGCTCGCTGTGTTGCAGGGGCTTGGGCCGCAGCTTTCGCGGTTTTCGCGTCGAATGTGGCGACGCTCACCCTGGCTGTCGCGGAGACAGCACCGGCAGTGGAGCTGGAGACACTGCCTCTGGGCCTTGCCCTGGTCATGCAAGGACCGATTCCCAAACCTACGGTAGGCCAGAAGGTAGCTGCCAGCCACGTGTCCGAAATCTCCTAGGAGGTTTTAGATGCAAGAGAATTCAATGAGAGTTAGGGCCTGGCGAGGCATTGGAACCATGGCACTTCCGACGAAAGTGCGCTACCTCGGGCGCAAGTACATGCAACTCGGATGCGCAGCGTATGTCTCCAGCTTGGGTTCACAGTGTCTAACGGTGCGTTAAGGTACCTCGCTGGCGCAGGAGTTGGGCTGATTAGCTGCTTAGCGCTCGCACTGGGCTCATGGCTACTGGACTTCGGCCTGCAGTGCCTCGGTGCTTGCCTGCTAGGCAGGGCATGGCAGGGCCCTCTGCTCGTGCTTGGCTGCTTGGCTGCTTGGCCCTGGCCCTGAGGGTATAGCTTCGCCCACGCGCAGAACTATCGCTTCGGCGCTATCCAGGCAATGCCCTCCAATCCACCACGTGCCATCAGCTCCGTTCTTTTCGGGGGTGTCGTCGGAGTGGCTTGGCAAAAGACCTTGTTGCAGAGCAAGGTTGGGAGCTTGAGCTTTTGGCACTCCAGAGGGCAGTGATTTTCCAAGGCACTCGTGGGCCCTGGGGCCATCTCTCAGGCGCGAGACTTGCTGCTGGCCTGAGCTTCAAGGTCGATCATTGGTTCCAGTCTTTTGTTGCGTGGAGTAGAGAAGATTGGGGCATAAACAGGTTCTTCAAGGCTCCTGTAGTCAGTGCAGATTCAGCAGTCTGTGTCTGGTACATCTGTAACTAGATACTTCATGGTGGGCTTCGCCCAGTGGACAGCGAAAAATCATCGAGCAAGAGGGCATCAAGATGACTCTGCAAAACCTTGAAGATTCCCCGGAGTGGTCCAACTTGCGCTGCATGGGGGTTCGAGTTGTCACAGCTTGACCTTGCCGTATCAGTTCTGTTGCGACCCAGGCTGCCCGTCCCTTTCATGGGCATCTACCTGTGCCTTCGTCCGTGTTGTGACTCTCGTCTTCCGGAGCCACGACGTGTACAGCTCATGACGGTGCTGACAGAAGCGTCAGGGTGAAAGCACCGAGGTGCGGAGGCGTTCTCAACCTGCTGGCTGTACTGTTGCTGAGCTTCATTGAGCTCCCGGGAGTGGCACCGAATGCACCAACTGGCGACCAGCCGCGGCGCCTCGCGAAGAGCCAGAGCTTGACAATAATGAATAGTGACTTAGCGCTTTTTTTTCTACTATGACTTCCGGCTTTAGTTTTCCGGTTTTTTTTTTGAGGATCTTGCTGCAGCCGCGGTGTGGCGCTGCCATCATCACGCTGACTGCCTCCTACTGCATCATGCTTGTGCTTATGGCGCCAGCTCCTGCTGTCATGCAGAACTTCTATTCTCATTCTTTCACGGCATCCACATTGACCATGATGGGACACATGTGCCGCACCGATTAGCAGCACTCTTTGTTTTGTAAGTTTGCATGAGCCACGGAGCCAGTCGCTGGCCCAGCTTAGTTCGTGTGGGTCCATCAGCAGAACCGAAGCAGCATTGGCATTATGTCAGGCACTGACTAATAGCTTCCCGGTAGTGCCCGACTGGGCGACGAGGTCAAGCGCAGTCGCATTTTCTGAGGTTTTGCATGTTCGCACCATCGCCGCTGACTGGTATCGCCATGGCACGGGCGGGTTCCGAGCCAGTCATTGCGGCTGGACTTCTTTGTGCTGCCTTGACAGCCCTTGTGTGCCTGCGGTGGCAAGTTAGTACAGTAGAGTATCTTGTCGGCGAGCGCATGTTCGGTGCATGCTATGCTGAGTTCGCACGGGTTCTAAGCCCGAGTTCTGAAGCTGTTCACGGATCGCTGCAAGAATGGGCTCAGCGTCTTAGAGCATCTCGGAAGCCGTGCCGTGCTTAGGCTCTGCCTCGGCACCAGCCTCCCGTATTTTGTGGTCGGTATGGCGCTGCTGGGCTTTGCAGCTCGTCGCAAAACAAAGGGCTGAGATTCCGAGGGGCGGAGATCGACCGGCCGATAGATTTCGATTCGCCAGTAGCCACAGTCTGCAAAATTGGAATATGTGTGGTCAGTTCGAAGCCATGGCTTGATTTGCCCCCCCGCCCCCCCGCCGCGCAAAGCCCCGCTCCCGTGAACCCCCATCTTCCAACTTCCGGTACCATTACTAGCCTTATTCCTTGATTGCTATATTGCTATCGCTAATTCTACGACGGTCGCTCCGTCACTGCCACGTACTGCTATTGCTTCTTTCTGCTGCTGTTGGCCCCATCGTATGGGTTTTCACTACCGTTACTAGTGGTACTGCTGCTACTGCCCCCGGCTGCAGTTTGATCGTCGTTTTGGACTGGAGCTAGAATTACGTGCCAACAACCCGCCAAAACCTAAAGCTCAAAGCTTCGACACTTATCTCTCAGACCCGCCCCCGAGAGCTCCTTGTCCGCCCTTTCTTTGCCCAGCCTCTCTCAGTGCCGCTGCTGTTCTGTCGCCCCCGCCAATCCTACTGCTACTGCGACTGTTGCCGTTGCCACTACTACTAATGCTGCTGGTGTTGCTAGTCATCACTGGCAATGTCCCCCATACACCAAACTTCGCCTTCCGTCCAGCCTTGCTTATGTCCAGGCATGCTTGTCTTCGTTTCGCATGGTGCTATTATATGGGGGATGTGGCATGACTTGAGCATTTGCAGTTCTTCTGTAATTTTGACTCAGGCATGGAACTTCATGTACATTGGAGGTTCGGCGCTGCTTACGAAGTCCTACGCCCCTTCGGAGGGCCCAAAGCTGCAGGCAGTGACAGCAGCTGGGCGATGGAAGGGCGGAGTGTGGAGTATGGGATGCCCAAAATCAGTTGGCAGTCAACGGCCAGCCTTTTTGTTGCGAGCTCGGTCATGTATGACAGGTGTGCGGAGTTCTTGTAGGAAACCGGGAACGAGATTCCAGCAGTAGTGCGGCCGTTGACTGGCCCTGACTGAATATCAAGCTTGTGTGAGAGATGCCAGAACGAGGACACTGCCGTCAACTTTGGGGCGGCCAGCTTCACGCTCCTGTCCATGCCGATCGTGTCTAGCTTAAGTTGCCTTGCGGCATCTTGGAGCCATCTGACTTGCCGGGATCAAGATAGTGTGTGTGTGTGTGTGTAGCAATTCGGGATGAGCAGAAGGTGTTCGACAGAGAGAGGACAGGATGGTACCGACTGATAGTTTCAAGTTTTGGAAACACGTTCCTCCAGCAAGGTTGGATTCCCACGCAGCTGTTGCACTTCGCAATGACCGGAGCAACTGCACCCTGCCTCTCACAACCAGCGAATTTGCACTCCTTGAGTTTCTAGTCCCAGGCCTTTGGCAAGAATGAACGCAGTTGGGGATGCTTAGGCGCTCCTCCTTGGCATTTGCTGGGCCCTCGACCGACGACAAGCGGCAACCTCCTGAATTGGCCCCCGCTGCTTTTCAATTATGTACAGGTCTGTCGTGCAAGCTGCCTTTATAGGCAAGCTAGTTCGCGA
This sequence comes from Symbiodinium sp. clade A Y106, assembly GCA_003297005.1. Taxonomy (NCBI): domain Eukaryota; class Dinophyceae; order Suessiales; family Symbiodiniaceae; genus Symbiodinium; species Symbiodinium sp. clade A. Next base: position 25,220 of record BGNK01002587.1, on the reverse strand, counting down.
CGAATCATACTTTGTGCTTCCGGCCTGAACTTGCGTGGACGGCCAGATTACTGGGAGAGCTCCCGAAAAGATCTTCTGTGGCGAACGGGGTCGCTATATCAGTCTTCTCCTTAGCCGCCTTAGTACATAGCCTTAAAGTCATGTTCAGCTCAAGCCCAGACCTTTCAGGGGCTCTCGAAGCAGGTCGTAGTCGAGACATGCAGCGATGCGTTTTTCTTCGGAGAAAGGTTTGTCGGATGGAACAAGCTTCTCCGATCGTGCCTGTCAAGGGACAGACATGTCTCCGTTCTGGACGCGCTGCTGGGCTAAGTCAAAACGTCCACGACAGCGCGGAGCTTTACTGCGATACCCTGCGGCCCTGCACTGAATGCCCTATCCTTTCCCAGAAATCTCGTACAATGACTGGTGGAGGCCTTGCTGCAGCAGGTGGCCTTGGAAGAGCGATCGCTCAACCAAGCAAGAACCCCGGATCTTGCTGCTCGTTGTGGTCATTTGGTGACGTAGAGTGTGCAGCTTCCGCTCCGAAACCGGCGCCGTGATGCTGAGAGCAAGAGAAGTAGTTGTGCAGTGGCCTGAGCCAGCAGCAGTCTGTGAGCCATGGCTTTCCAGCGCCTCGTTGTGGCATCGTGACTAGGCGTGCAAGTGGCTGTGTTTTCGCTCCTCGTGTAGTGAAGTGTTTGACTGGTCAACCCATGCGCTTGTTATATATGCGCATATTTGCATATGCTCATGTTTGATTTTTCATGTATGATACAATATAGAATAACGTATAAGAGCATCTAGCAATTTATAACACTCAACATGTAAGACAAATGACTCATGACAACATAGAGTGCAATACGTTACAATGTCAGATTATGCCAATATAGTAACATCTGAGATGGCATGTTAAGATACCGTTTTTGGAAGACAACAGGCACACTCACACGAACACAGAAGAATAACAGTCGGCAAGAAGGCTTGAATGGATCACAGGGGGCGACTGTATATGCATATAACCATATACATATATATATATATACATATGTACTTTTATAGACGTATATGTGTACTTGTTTGCGTGTTTGCGCGCGCGTGTGTGTTTGTGTGTGTGTGTGTTTTTAGTGATTTCAGTGTGCATGTAGTTTCGCTTCTCGAAACACAAGGCTCCTGATTCTGTGCGGGACTTAGCCAGCACAGGTGCACAGGGTGGCATCCCTTCCGGCTGTTTTTCTGTTCGGTAGGATTCAAGCACCGTCACCAAATTGCATGCCGTTTGCAAGGCCCTCTGCAGCAGACTTCCTGGCGCCACGCCCAGACAGGCATCAGTGGACATGAGCTTGTCCGGTCATCATGCTTCCCTAAAGAGTACCGAGATGCCCAAGGCCGAGGTCGATGTCAATTGCACGCGGGAGGGATCTAGCCTTTCCGGCACACAGTGCACGCAACAGACTCAATTACCTGCACAGATCCTCGCCAGACACAAAGCCCCGTATGCCAAGTTCTTGATTCATCGCGATCGCAACGCTGCATGGACCCACATCCCCCTGAACTTGCGCGGACACACTGTGTTTGCCCTCCGCACGGCTTAGTTGCAACTGCGTAGCTTATCTGTAGCTTGGCAGGTTTCGACGAGGAGCAAATTTTGTGTGGCTTTTGCATCTCTTGGCGATTCCGCCCAACGTGTCATTCCCAGAACTATTCCTCTCAAGTTCCAGAGTTGTGGCACCTGCGAATCCTCACAGCCGGGGTTCTGCCCGACCTCTACCACAATGGGTTCGCTGTTGGGCTAGTACATGGAAATCTGGAGTAGGCCATCTCTGCATTTTTGTGCCCAGAACTCCCGAAACTCGCACCAATCACATTGAGCGGGGAGAGTAGGTTGTTATAGACGCTCTCCGAGCTGACAGCAACACAACAACAAAGGCAACGTTTACTTGGGCAACTGCTACAGGCGACAAAGTTCGGATACTTAACGGGGCCTACATTGACTTGAGAAGTCTGTGCACGGACAAGCAGTCTTCAGTGTTTTCCCTGAGTCGTGCTGCTTGATATTTGCTGTTTCAGTGTTAGCCTGACAAGCTCAATTTTCTCAAAGGGTGGGCTTACAGTACGAGCAGCAACAATCAGCAGGCGACAGAGTGCGGTGTGCGTAGGCATGGTCTGCATCCGCGGACGTGCTGCTGAGTTTGCAACTGCAATGTGCTGCTGCGTTGTTAGCTGTAGTCGACAACTTTCTGGTGTGCATGGGCAAACAGAGGGGTGCGATTTCTTGATTTCTCAAATACACTTTAGTGACGAGTGCATTTTCCACCGGCAACTCTGCCTCCTCCTGGCATTTGCTTTGTTCCTTTTGCGTAAGCTGAAGCAGTCCCTGGCGCTTCCTTTGAATTTAACCAATTTGGCCTACTCAGGCTCCTCGAGAGGTTGCAGGGGAACTCATGTGCATCGAGTCGTCGGATCGTCAGGATGCTTGAAGCGACCTTTGGGAACGACGTGTCGATTTGCGAGAACTTCGCGTCTTGGCTCTGAACGCAGGCAGTCCAACTGCTTCCGTACCACGCTGACCGAGGATTACCGAGAATGCGTGGAGGGTATCTTCCATCAGAACATGCACCCTGGTACGACCAGCCAATGCGGAGTTTGCAGAAGTTTCTCATCGCGGTGCGTGAAGTCAGCCTTGGAACTCTCAGGACTGAGTCTGTCAAGAAATGCTGCGAACATCCCGTGAAGCAAGCGTGGCAAACCATGAGGCACATGTGTCAACAGTCACGCTGTACGATGCTGTACACGTGTGAAACCCGAGAGACTTGCGTTCCAAAAGCTCTCATCGACATCAGTCACTGCATCGGCATTCAATGCCCAAATTCCAACGTAGCAAAGCTATATCGGTGAGACCTAATTACAGAAACATCGCAGACCCAAGAAGCTGCATCACATCATTGAGGTTGATCTTGCGCTTCCGGATCCTTGTAGCGTTCTTTTGACAGCAATTCTGCGCCCGGCAGGCGGGAGATGCCATGGTGGGGCTGGCCAATCCTAGCCATCGGCTTCTCAGCGGCAGTGTGATACCAGTATCCCAGCGTCATCAGCTGTGGCAGTGTGGTATCCGATGGTATCCCGTACAGAATCGAGTCAGCGATGCCATACGGCTCGCGTAGCCGAGGTGTGGTGGTTGTCATCACATGCTGCGCCACTTGCTTGGTGCGCATGGGGTGTGCCTCTTGGGCAGAACTTGTTCCCACTCATCCTTATCGGACATGCTGCTGGACTTAAACGCACGCCACCAGTCCGTCATAAGAGTGCAGTGGACAGAGAGATGGCATGACAATATCTCAGCGAAGCCGGAACGGAAGCGCAGTGGTAAGCACCCAGGAGCTGCTGTGCAAGATCCTTTGCTGCCCTTGCCGGAGTTTCTGCCGCTGAGCCTTGGCCAGTCTCAGGGGCGGGGATGGGGGGACGGGGACTCTCCAGCCTGACGAACGAGCCGCCATAGCCAGCACGCCTTCTCCTTGAAGCTCTGCAGTAAGGCCTCTGTGGCAGCTCGAAATGATTGTGCAGATCGCCGCGGACTGCATCCAGTCCGGAGTCGTGAGCCTCAGCCCATCATGTGTGTATGATTTAGGGAGACTTGTCGACCTTCTGAGTCTGCAACAGCATTGAATGGCTGCCTTGTCACGCACTTCAGCGGCACCTGTAGAAACGAGGAGCATCCAAGGACTTTTGGTTGGCACTTCAAGTGACGACCTTTTGCCAGAAGCAGACTGCACAGATCTTCTGCATGGAGCTGCTTCTGTTTATTCTGCGTGGGATGTTGACTTGCAACAGACAAGCCGGCAACTGCGTCAAGTGTACAGCGAAATGCATGGCATTTAAAGATGCCTTGTCTCGTACAGCAATTCAAGAGCATCCATAGCGCAAGCAGGGCGCATGTTATGTAAAGTCAAAACGGTTTGCACGCTACGTCAGAGAGCAACATCGACATGAAGCACCTGAAACATGTTAAGTGCAGAGCCTATTCGAGGCTGAAGCCGCCAATGCCGAAGCCAGCGGGACGCGGGCCGACACCATCGAGGCCTCACTGACGCGTCATGGGCATGTCCAAGAAGTGTCCCGCCCTGCCCCCCCTTCCTCCATTCCTCCTTTCCAGGAGGGTCTTCAGCAGGCACGGCTGGCGCTGAGCCGGGCGGAGCAGGCGCGGGGCTTTGCCGTGCTGCGTTGCATTTCTCGGAGCATCGCTGCAGGAAGCGGCCCAAGTGTCCGAGGAAGCTCAGGAGGCACTGCGGACCCTGGAGGCACTTGGGCACTGAAACTGATCCCTGAACTCGCAATTGCTTGGCCTCCCTTTCCATCCGACCATATCCGACCACTTCTCGCCTTGCCTCTTACCTGGCCATGCTCAGGCTCTCTGCGCGGAGAGGACACGCATGAAAGGCTCTTGGGCTGTTGAACGGCTGTTGGGTTTGGGGCCCGGCGCTGCCTGCGTGGCACTCGGAGGCGAGACCGGCCCGGAGGCTGCGAAGCGCCGCGTGCAGCTCGCAGAGGCGCCTCAGAGCCCCACGGCCCCACGGCCCCACGGGCCCTGCGCCCTGGACTCCTGGAGCCCACTGCCGGTCCAAGTTCCGTCTCGTCGAGGCGCTCACCAAAGAGGAGGATCAGCTCTCGGCCGAACAGGAGCAGTTGAAGGCCAAAATGCGCTGTCTCCGGAGTCTCCGGAGTACGACTTGGATTTAGGCAGTGTCCGGACGAAAGTTGCTGCAGGTGCAATCCAAGTCAGCAGAAGAGAAGCTTGACTGGTTAAGGCAGGTGCACACCAGCACAGACTTGCATTTGCACTCGCAGTACTCTCCGCTGCAGGCACTTGCGTGATGTTCAGGAGCCCGACTCTCAGAGTCTCAGTCTGCCTCAGGGAAGCCGAGGAGAAAGAAACACCAAGCTTTCCCTTTTGCGGCCATCGAGCGCAAGCGCGACCTTGCCCGAGGTATGCTCGCTCCGCAGCTAAGGAGTCAGCAAACAACTTTCGAGGCTCTGCTTTGGAGTCGGTGCATTCTGAGTCATTCCATGCTGCGTTTCTTAGCACATCGCCGCCTGCTTCTACATGACATGGATGCACATGCTCTTTATCCTGGCTCCATCTTGCCCAGCCCACATTGCTGCCAGTTGCATACACCGACATTGCCAAGTCCTCTCGCTCTTCCACTGCACGGGACCAAGTCAAATAGCCCTGCTGGCGGCTACGAAGCTCTTGTATCGATCTCAACGAAGACGCCGGCTCTTAGCATGGGTCTATGAAAAAACACGAAGTTGTCGACACGGGGATTCGCAAGTTGGACCACTCGGTTTGCCCAAGGCACGGCCAGCGGCGGGGACCTCGGGGACTTCTCCAGCGCCCGAGGCAGCGAACCGGTCGGCGCGCAGGCACAGCAGAGAAGCGAGACAGAACAGAATGCCCAGAAGAGCCACCCAATTACTTTATCACCAGGCTTTCGCGGCATTTGGATGATTTCCTGCGCTTCATGGCAGAGGCATGCTTACCCTGGCTGAACCTTTAAAGCTACTCCTGTTCTGAAGGTCGTTGCCGTGGGTGAAGCCCACGAAGAGACATCGCAGTGCAACACTCAGGGAGTTTCAGAGCGATCGCCCTGTGCTACAAGTTTCTGTCAAGTCGCATCAGTGACGTCTTGCGCTGCAAGGTTGCCACTGCAGCAGATGGTGAACCTGAACTTGCCAGCTGTGCTGAAGGAGGCTAGTTCGGGATCATTCGGCTGACCGCAGCTTGCCTCTAGCATCCTGCAAGCCAGGCCTACATGGGAAAGTTCGTCCAAAGTGACGATGGGATGAGGTGCCATCGGTTGGCTGAGCTCCAGTGTTTGGGGAACTGTGGGGAACTCTCGAGAAGTAAAGAGTAAAGAGACTCCCTGATGCCAGTCAAGCACAGCAGCTGGACAGCTCCAAAGAGAAGCTGAAGGCCTTTGCCCCGGAGAGGTCGGTGTACTGCTTGTCCCCTGCAACAATTGCATCTGCTAGGTTCTGAAGCGTGAGCTGAATGATGCTGGTCTGCGCACCTATTGCAAGCTCCACGCGTTTTGAGAAGTGCAAAGCTCCAGATTTGGCCCCTGACCCTGTCGAGGCCATCAGAACGAGACCCAGAGTCCGGGACGCGAGAGGGCACTGTTCGACAAAAAAGCTCGCACGGCCAACTTCTCGCAAACTTGGATGCTCCATCGCTGAGGTCTGACAAAGGACTTGGCGGAGCTTCGAAGGCAGATCGCCGAAGGCTCTGATCTTGCACCCTGCACCTAAGCGCGACCGAAGCGATCCACTGCTCGGAGAAAGTCCAGAGCTTCCAGGCGAGGCCAAGAGCCGCGAGGACCGGCAGCGATGCGAGGAGGCGCCGGACGGTAACGCCACCGACGCATCGCTGCTGCTTCGCGACGCTTCTCTCAGGCCCAGCAGCGCCTGCGAGAAGGTTTCAAGAAGGCCGGCTACCGCCGCAACGAGGCCCATGGCCAGAGATCTAAGTGTCTGCCGCAGGAGCGTTCGGAGCCCAATTCAGAGGGGAGTGGAGTTGGGCAAGCTGCCATGCCATTCTGCTCCAGCGAAGGTCTCTGTACACAGGTCTGCCCACATGTTCAAGCGTAATTACCGACTCTGGCTTCAAAGCAGGGCGACACATTCGCGGACTTTACCGAAATTGCTTGCAAAATAGAAAGCGCCGGAAATGCAAGAGCAACAAGCATGTGACTGAGACTGACGTTTGCAAAGTTGACATTCACTCTGCGCAATAGTTTGAGACTGTCCATCCCGCACTTCTGCACGCGGGAGCGAAGCGAGGCCACCTGGCACCACAGTGGTGCCTGCGTGTCTCTGTGGGTGTGTTTTTGGGGCAAGTGTGAGAATCTGTATTGCTTGCCTGTGAGGCCTTCAGTCTTTGTTGATTACGACAGATCCTGCCTGGCCTCGCACACAAACGAGGCGGATGGGCACTTCTACCTGGGCATACAGTCTGCCTCTGGTGGAAGGCTTCCCAACTCTGCTTGCGTTAGGGGGAGATTTCCTGGCTTTCCTGATCGATTTGGTGTGTTGGGTCGCCTTCTATCGGTTACATAGGGCCAGTCCCTCCTCTTCTCGTTCTCTGATCTAGCCGCCTTGAATTTCACTCGTCACATGTTGGCAGGTCATGGTAAGAGGCAGCGGCAGTCCAGGAAGCTGCGCCAACTTGAGGTGCAGAAGCCCCAAATGTGGCTCCCTCGGTGTTTTGCTGTTCCATGACGAATGCCAACGCTCTATAGTAACTGTAGCGCTAGCACTGTCAGCAGACACTTGAGTCGAGAAGCTCAGCTATCGATGGAGAAGTCCGCCTCCATGCGGAACATGTGATTCTCATTCACCTGCACTCTGACTGGCAGCTGTGGCAGTTAACGCGGTTGTGCAAGTTGCGCTGTGCCGCTGTGCGCTTGCTCTGAGAGGCTGAAGAGCCGCCCCTCGCAGCCACTCTTGGTTCTGCCTCGCAGCGAGGTAAGAGCAAAGGCGGGGGGCTTCGATGGCCATCAGTGCTAACTCCAATCCTGCTGCCAGGATGCTGGCCCTTTGAAGTCGCTCTTGAGGCCCCCCAGGCAACCTGCAATTTGCAAGCATCTGCAAGCTTTGCAAGGGTTTCGTGCCTGTACACGGCCCAAAGCCCAGCCCAAGGCTTGCACGCCAGGGAGCTGTTTTCGTCTCATGACCTGCTCCAGGCCAGTTCCTCCACAGACCGTTTGGACATACGTTGTGGCCTCGGCAGCAGCGTTGGAACAACGAACAGTTCCGAAATCCGACTCTCCCTGCCCAGTTCCGCCGCAAGCTGGCGGCTTTTGGCTGCCGGCTGCGCCGGCGCAGTGGCCCAGGCGCAGAATCTTAAAAGCCATTGTGGATCCCGTCACTGCCCCAACGCAACGTGAGAGGGACACCTGTAAGCCTCCAGACATCCCAAATCTTGTCAGCTGAGAATCTCGCAAAGGTGTTTCACTGGCATCCTTGTGAATGACAACAAGCCTGTAGCTAGAGGTGCTACTGCTTGCTTGGAGGCTCGCGTGGAGTCGGCTTTCAACCTGCTGTTCGTGTACTGTCCTACCCCCGAAAGCTTTGCGGCCCTCGGCTCAGAGGGCAAGATGTGATGGAAGCTTTGTGAGGGCTGCCCATCGAGTCGTGTAGAATCGGCGGCGGAAAGAACATGAGCAGTTCCAAATACAAGCGCTCGAGGTGGGGACGGTGTGCCAACAGACGGCTCCCCGATTGCCTTGGGCCTTGGCGACGTGGCCACGGAAAGTGAGGCCATTCTGGGTTCCGGTTGATTCGCCGAACCTGAGCTTTGTCCCTGACCCGACCGAAAAATGAGTCGGTTTCAGGTCGCTCTGAACAGTGGACCTCGTGGAGTGCCATCAGATCAGATTTCATGGATGCCCGCGGAGATGCGTGCTGGGCCTAGCGGGCCTGGCAAGGACTGATTGTTTGGGCATGGCTGCTGAGCAAGCGCGTCTCCCCACGAGTGGCGCTGCCATCAGCAACCGCAGTAGCGTGCGGAACCGAGATTTTAGAAGGCAGCAGCTGGTGTCATGCTCAGGTGAACAAGTGCTTGCGGATGCCATGGGCCCCCAGAGCTTCGCGTCTGCGAGGGCAGAGCTGCAGCCAGAGATGCTGCACGGCTGCATTGCGGGAGCCCTTGACATGTCACTTGCGTGCTGTCTTCTGGTCTCAAGACAGCTGGAGCGCACATAGAATTGTGGAAGCATATCTGCATTGCTGCCTTGGGCTTTCTGAGGATGCAGCTCCTCAGCCTCCGTCGTGACACCACGGAGGAGAGAAGTGTCATCCCCTCTTGACAGAAGAGGATGAACAGGGAAGGGAGACAGCAATGCAGGAACTCGGGTTTCCTTGTCTTTCTCCTTGTGACGCTGCTCAGGCATCGGCTCAAAGAACACATGGACGTTATCGCATGTCCGTGCATCGCATCGCAGCACAGTGATGACTGTGACAACCAGCTGCATGGCAGCCGGGCCATGACCCAGCAAGCTCTGAAACCCCTTTAGCTCTCGCGGCTTCGGCATTTAAGCCTGATGTCAAGCCCATGCAATTCAGAGCCACAGGACTAGCAAAGCCGTGCTTTCTGCCGGTCTTGCACCTATCGGGGCTGTGTGCGTTGGGAGATATCCCGCGCCCTGTTGACTCCATCTGCTGGAAGGATGAACTTGACACGGGAGAGCAGGCAGAGGAGCAGGCCGCCGACGCAGCGCACTTTTGATTCACACCGCGCAAGTAGAAACGCAAACCAAGGAAGAGAGCGAAGAGGAAGTCTCAGCGCTGGTCGATGAGGATGGCCGCGTTTGCAGTGCGCAAGGCAGAAGGGACACCTTACGACTGCTTGCCGACCTTGAGCCCAGCAGCGACTCGACGTCTGCCAGGCCCGTTAACTCGGTCGATGGCCTTTGAGCCGGGCTCCCGCGTTTTCGATGCCTTCCTGGCCGCTTCCTGCCTGTCCCCTCTGCGGCGCTGCGCAGAGGCCGCTTTCCAGGCGAGCGGCGCAGAGCGGCACTTGCTCACTTTGGTCTGCTGTGATTTTCCGGAGGCCCGACCCAGCAAGGGGCGCTGCTCAGCTGTGAAGATGCGAGCAATGCGAGCTCTCGCTCCTCAGGAGCTCAAAGCTCCTCTGAGATCCTCTGAGGCTATAGCTCTGGAAAGACCTTCTGGGCAGAGTGGGGCCAGGTGGACCTGTTCAAGTTCCCTCACTTTTAATGCCCCGTTTACAAACTGCACAACTGCAGGAGCCGCGCTGCGAGCTCGAAGCGCTCGCGCGACTTGGCCTGCTCGCGGCTCTCTCTGGCTGGGGCATTCTACACTGCACATTGGGAGTGCAGAGTGCACATGGGCTTGCCTGTTGAGGTTGGCCATCCTTCATCGACATTGTCCAGATCCTGCTGCTTCGGCCGGGGTCGAGTGGTGGACTCTTTGCTTGGTGCTTTGTCCAGAAACCAGGATTTCCAGGTGTCGAGCTTGCCGGGCTGGGTATTCGTTTCCACGCGAGTCTCGCAAGGAATGCGATGCAGATGTCGGCTGGCACTGGGACCGTGACTACGTCTTGGAAGACAGTGGTGTAAATCTTCACCCGATGCTTGGCACGGTGACCTACCTTTCCGGAGAACCTTCGTGACTCGACTACAGTCGAAGGCTTGAGGCGATATCGCGATACATATCGGCATATCAAAGAAACGCTCGGGAGATCCAGCTGCACGCGCAGGTCTGGGAGCTCCGCGACAGGGCAACTCTGAGCCTTGCCTTCACTTATGCGGCTTTTGCTTGTGGTCCAACACTTCACAGTTGACTTCACAGGAACCGCAGATTCGTTAAGGCACTTTGACTCTGGATGTGCTCTCCCCTACGTCCCGTGAGAACGGGCTGCCGGTGGCGCTGCCGGCGGGAAAGAGCGTGCGAGCTTTCGGTCTGGTCGTCCCACCCAGGCTCTTAGAGCTAAGAGAGCCGTTGCTCCGCTGCTCAGCACAGTCTTCAGGGCCGGTCGGCACTTGGTCTTCGATGGCCGCTTCCTTCACGGCGCCCCACACTTTCCTTCACGTGGGCCAGCGAAGGCATCGGAGGCTCTTTTTGAGGGATTTCGTCGCTGTGCGCTGGCGTCCAGACTGACGTGCAGAGCGGTCTCCGAGTGACCTTTTTGGCTGCTTCGCTGCAACCGAAGTTGACGTGGCTTCCTTTGCACTCCTTTTCAAACTTCGTCGGCTACACGACGCAATTGCAAGGCCAATATCTGGGTCGGACACAAGCCAGGCTGGGGCTGGGGCTGTCGCATGGGCAAAGCATGGCATCGCGGCATAGGCACTGCCTTGGCAGGAAATGCATACCCCCTTCCCTTGGAGCTGCAGCGATGGACGGAGGAGCCCAGACCCGGGGGGTGTGCTCGTGGACCCAAGAACCTTCCAAGCCCAGGAGTCTCCCGCGCTCCGTTCAGCTGGCACCGATGCTCTGCTGCGCTACGGGAATGTCCCACAGGGTCGGCTTTCTTGGCCCATAGAGCACCGTCTTATGTCTCACATGTGGCATCACATAATGGGGATGAGTCAGCACATCGGTCTGATCTCGAGCGATGCTGCACTCTGGCCGAATGTGGTCAAATCGCGAGGACTTTGCTCCCGTGGTTCCAAATAGCTCTCTGCTCAACCCAGGTCCTGTCGCCCTCCCCGAAGCCAGTGCAGCCCAAAGAGGCCGAGAGACACCAGCCGAGTAATCGAGTATGGCCCGTTCGGCTTTAGCAGTGCCAGGTTGAACCTGGCAGAACTTCGACATCGTTTCCACTTGAGGGCGGCATGCTGTCAGTGGCACCACCCGAGGGCTTGCTCCTTAGAGGTCAGCGTGTGTCCGTGTCGATGGTTTCCTTGCACGGCCGCGTTGTTTGAGGCGCAGGCGGGGACGTGGCGTCCTACCTGGCCCCAGTGTCCTGGACGATCCCTGGCATCGCTTTAGCCTGGCTTGGGGAGTTGCAGGTACTTGCTAGCTCTGGCTTCCCTGCAATTCTGTCCGGGGCGCACAGATTCGCTTGACCATCAAATCCAGGCAGAAGAAGCGGCGGCGGAAGATGCCACGACTGCGAGTGTCGCAGGGAAAACAAGCCGAACTTGGGTTTATGCCAGGATGATTATGGTACTGTAGGTCGTCGAACCCTGACTTTAACGGCCTCCATGCCATTTCGTGTTTTCGGGAATATCATACGATTCACATCAACGAGCGGCGAGGCCTGCACGGATCTGGTGCCCGTGCTATCCCGTGCTGGTGAGTCCAATCATCAAACCACCAGGATGGCAAGGACGTGGCCATGATGCCGCAGTCCATGGAGGACGACAATGTCGCCGCCTGCTGCGATCCCGATTCTGGTTTGTTGCACTGACATCGAAAAGCTATTGCAGCTGTGCAAGGGTAGCCTGTCGCTTCTGGGGCTCCTGAGATCTGACAGGAGGCGATTGCGCGGGCCAGACAGCTCACCGAGGAGGCCGACGTTTCTCATTCTATGGCGACCTCGGCGCATCGCAGCCCCCCACAGCGTTGCAGCGAGTTCGGGCAATAGGGCCTCAGGCAACCACAGGGTCCTTTTTGTTTTTCCCCTCCCTGCGATTGATGAATGCGACGCATCCAAGACTCTGGGCATGCACGGAAGTAGGCGCGTAGCCGCGACCGTTATTTTTGCCCCCGGCGAGGTCGCAGCGCAGAAAGCTGCGGAGAAGCGCAGCGCGGCGATGCGGCGCTTGGCATCGCCGCCCAGCCCCAGGAGCGGTTGCTTCTGCGGGCTTTTTTGGTGCAGCGTTGCTCATGGCTGCTATGAAAGGAAGGCCCCAGGTGCGCCAGGCGTGCCAGGCGGCGCAGAGCAGCAGCAGCAGCAGGGACCAGGGTGGGGCATTGCAAAATGTGTTCGAGCCAGGTCCGCGGTTGTGGCCGCTGCGTCCGAAGGCCCATTGGAGTTGAGAGTCGTGTCAGCGCCGAGCAGCGTCTCATAAGCAAGACAGAGTGACTGCGACTGCAAAAGCCGAGAGAGTGGCCAGAACGAGGAGGGATCCTCCTTATATCCCCTCTTGTGTCAGGTGAGGACTAATCGAAAGACTGCCAAAAAGGCCGGCCATGTGACTCTTTGCCTGAAGCCACAGCGCTGAAACTTCAGCCTTGCGCAAGGGCCTGCGTCGGAAGCTCGGCAAATCGCATCGACCCGCCACTAACAGGCCGGGCTTGCTCGAGCTGTCCAAAGTCACATCTGGAAACTCAAGGGTGCAATGTCGTGGAATGCCTATGGGTCGATACATTGGCACTCCTTACACTCTTCGCATTGCGCTTATCTTCGGCTGTCCCTTATCAGGCCATGAGCTTTGCCTGAGAAGGGCGCTGGTGATCTTTTGTCCATATTCCGGCAGCTTCCCTGTGGGCACGTGGGGCAATGTTCTGTCTAAAGCCAGCTGGAACGGAAGTTCCATTACCAACTCCGTATCTGCAATTCGTGCCAATGAATTGTGCAAGGCGTGTTTTGCAATCTGCAAAGCGCTGGATTTTTTGCAGCCAGCATTCTGTGTCATGCGCTGATCGTGCGGGCTTTGGGGCAACACTCGGTACTAAGTACTAGTAGTAGCAGTAGCAGTAGCAGTAGTAGTAGTAGTTGTAGTAGTAGTAGTAGTAGTAGTAGTAGCAGCAGTAGCAGTAGTGGTAGTGGTAGCAGTGGTAGCAGTGGTAGCAGTGGTAGCAGTGGTAGCAGTGGCAGCAGTGGCAGCAGTGGCAGCAGTGGTAGCGGTGGTAGCGGTGGTAGCGGTGGTAGCGGTGGTAGTGGTAGTGGTAGTGGTAGTAGTAGTGGTAGTAGTAGTAGTAGTAGCCACGGCACGTGTCGTTTGCCCACACGCATGCTCTGCAGCTGCTTCTGCCACTCGTACGTTATGCTGCTGCCGCTGCTGCTCACGCATGGTCTGCTGATGATTCTGCCACTCGTCCGTTGTGCCGCTGCCGCTGCTGCTTTGACTATTGGCCTCCTTCTACTCTGTTGCCGTTCACAAGCAGTCCTTGTCCTACTGAGCTGCTGCGTCATCGTTGTCATGTCCCTGATACCAGGTTGATTTTGCTCGTAGTCGTATGGTAGTGGTGCTGGAATGGATCCTGCCCCGAATCCTTCACGTCGTCATCGTTGTAATGTCGTAGATGCCGCCGTGCTGTTGGTCGTCCTCGTACGGTGGTGCTGCAATGACTGACGATCTTGCTCCGTCTCCTGGTGCTTATGACATTCCAATGCTTTCATGACGACTCCGCTTGAATATGTCTCCTGCTCTCAAGCGTGAACATGTACACGCCCTTCGTCCTGGGGCCACAGCAAGCACGCGACGTGCGCACATGGCCTGCGAGCCTGCAAAGCCAAGTTTTGAGTTTCTTGGCGCCGCCTGAGCTCGCTGCTTGGTCTGCAGCGTCAGTGGTGCAACACCAGCCGACACTTGGCAGGCTGCCGTTTGAGGGCTTGTCATCTCCTCTTAAACTTTGTTTAGCCATTCAAAAAACGGCGGGTCTGTGGTGTTGGCAAAGAAGGGTTACGGGGAAATCGGACGAGGCTGAAAGACACCCTGCTACCAATTTTCTTGGGAGGCTCGTGGCAGCAGCAGCTGTGGAAGAGCTCGCGGAAGAGCTTTAGGAGCTTTTGCCGGCGCGGAGCCGGCCGACACAGTGCAAGACACAGCGACCCAGCCTGCTGCTGTGCAAGAGACAGTCTTGGACACGGTCACTGTGCCGGACAGTGTCCTCGAGTTGGGCGGCTTTCTCGACCCAGAAACACCAGAGAGGCGGGAACTGTAGCCACTAAGTCAGTCCGAATCTTCAACATTGGCTCATATCAAGCAGCTCTTACAGAACAACGAAAAACAAGCCTTGCAAACATCCGCCCCGCAGGCCTATACTTTGCCGAAGCAGCCACCAGAGTTCACGCCGCTTCCACCTTCGCGGCGTCGATGGCCCCACTGAGCAAGCACTCGAAACTCGAAACTGAAGCCGGCGCGATCGTCAGCGGAAGAAGCTTCTGGCAGGCAAGGGGCCACCACCCACTACCAAGCAGGCTAAGAAACAGGCCAGCATGGAGACGAACCGACGCTTCAAGGATGAGTGCCAGCTCACTTACAGTGGTCGAGGCCAGGAGACGCCGGCGCAGTCCGTGAAGTTGCGAGATGCAGAGATGCCAGCCTACAGCGACATTTGCAATCTCAGCCCGAAGACAGCCAGGACGATGCTACAACAGCATGGCGTCCTGCGTGGCTGCCGTGATAGGTCTTCCTTCCACTGCTGGGCGTGTGGCACAGTGATGGAGGCTGCAGATTCCGAGTCCAAGAGTTACCGGTGCTTTGCTGGCCGCAGCGGCACTCAGCGATGTCGGCTGACCGATGCGACATTTGCATATAACCCTCTCTGTCGCCAGGCATCTGAGCTTGCGAGTTCAGTCGCTTTTCAATTCTTTCATGTTGGTTCGGGTGTTGTTTAGTTTATTTTCGAGTCTAAGGTTCTTCAGGCAGTAGATACAATCCCCACCCTTATGCTACATATCCCTGCCCTTGATACCCCCTCATACTACATACGATACATACGTTATCGGTGCGAATATTATGGGAGGAGATGATTATGAGACAAATCGTCCGCCATGCCGGTGCCTTTTTTTTGCGCCGGGCGTCCTGAGGGCGAGGCCACAAAGGCAAGATCTGGACCACAGTCGTCCTCAGAGCTGCTCCTGCGACCACTGCCTTACCCGCGTCTCTGCCGCGTCTGCTGCCGCTCCTTGCCTGCACATCCTTCTCCGCCTCGCTCTCGGCCGCACCTTCTCGGATCTCTCGCCTTTTCAAGTCTCGGGCCGGGGGGGCGGGCCGGGATGGAAGCCTTCACCTGTAGAAAATTAGATTTTGCAACTCAGACTCTGGACATGACGTCAAGCCCTGCAACACAACAGCCCCCGTCCGTCCCACTGTGCTGAGGCAGCTGGAGGCTACGACCCGGGCTTCGTGCCGTTTCTCAAAACTGCATTTGCAGTGTCGTGCAAGATGAGCCAAGACCAGACTGCACGCTTGACGAGAACCAAAGATATGAGCACCAGAGCGGCCTATGAACAGGTCACACGATTGATGCAAGCACACAAAGTGGCAATGGGCTTGGTCAGAGACGGCGCGTACTGCTGCGTCGAGTACGCGGTTTGACCGTGAGATCGTCGAAGCGGACTCGGCGAGGTTCAGCAACGCAAAGAGGTGGACGAGCAAGGCAAGCCAGTTCGAGTTCACAACGGTCGTACCTTGGTGCTCAAGGGCAGACGCACCAAGTCCTGGCTCGCATCTGGAATGGCTCCATCGACTTCACGTGGTGTCAAAGGAATGCCACCCGAAACGATTGAAGAAGTGCAAGGCTTGCTGCAGAAAAACTCGGCACCGGCACTGTCTTCGCACCCGACGGTGCCCAAGCATGAGGTAAGGCCAGCAAGACCAACAAGCGTCCCTTGCTCAAAGGCGTCTCGCATAATCGTGACATCTTTACACCCATAGCCAAGTTGGATGCCGATGCCATCGATGCGACCACTGCGAGGATGCTGCGTGGTGAGAAGAGCATGGCCGTGCTCGAGGACGGCGAGCGGGCTGTGCCAGCAGGCCACTGGGCGCGGTCGGATTGTCATTAGGGTCTCCTGGGCTGCTTGAAGAAAACCATGAGGCGGCAGCAGACAGCTGGTGGCGGCTCCGGCTCTGATCGTCCGCGAACAGTCAACGCCCTTTCCGCAGCTTTCTTGCACAGAGATCCCAGTTTCAACCGGCTCTTGGCGGCACACAAGAGTTACAGGCTGGCATTGGAGAGCGGACGGGTGATTACCAACCCTCGAGATGCTGATGCAGTCGACAAGTGCTTTTGGCTCTGGCAGGAAGCGGCTGAGTGAGCAAAACAGGGAGTCTTAACGGCCGTGCAGGGTTGCGACTTCGGATTTCCGGCTTTGCGGTTGGCAATTTCGCAACCCCTACAGGCCCTGCGTCTTGACTCAAGCACTTCGCGTCCTTCTTGCTTTAGAACATACCTTTGATGATCGGAAATGCTGGCAGGGACGAGTCTGAGCACAGGCACCCGCAATAGAGATTCGGCGCGGGCAAACCACAAGTGCCGACCGTCGTCATCGTCGTAGTAGTAGTAGAAGAAGTAGTAGTAGTAGAAGTAGTAGCAGTAGTAGTAGTAGTAGCAGTAGCAGTAGCAGTAGCAGTAGTAGTAGTAGTAGTAGTAGTAGTAGTAGTAGTAGTAGTAGTAGTAGTAGTAGTAGTAGTAGTAGTAGTAGTAGCAGCAGCAGCAGCAGCAGCAGCAGTAGCAGTAGCGGGCCGCAGACAGGGGCCGCGTGGAAGCGGCGGCTAGAGGCGGATTCAGCCCGCCAGACGAGCCCTCCAGGAGGGGAATCCGGAGGTGGACTTGGCTGGCCTCGGCGAGCTCATCGACGAGGGCAAGGATATTTCCGTGAGATGAGGTCGGGGCTAGGGCCGAGGAGGGCCAGCGGCTAGTTGACGGGATAGCCGAGCAGGGGTATAGTAGGCAACAAGCGCATGTATCACGGGATAGAGGCACATGGGCTATACGGGTAAAGATGCTGGAAGCGGCTTAGCCGATACCGCAGACCGACTACATGGCTATGCGGCAGGCTGTTGCCTTGAAGTTCGGCGAGCTCGAGGATAAACTAGTATATTGAGAAAAAGCTGCATGAGCTGGAGACCGGAGAGTTCAGGGCAGAGTCCCTGAGCGAGGTCAGGCTAGCTCCAAAGGAGCCATGCCGGCTAGCCCAGAACAGCTTAGGAATGAGCTACGGGAGTGGGCGAAACCCATTCCCCAGACTGACTACATGGCTATGCGGCAAGCCTTCGCTAGCAAGTTCGGCGAGCCCGAGGCTAAGCATGTGCCGGCTAAGGAGTACATAGAGAAAAAGCTCCACGAGCTAGAGACTGGCGAGTTCCGGGCGGAGCCCCTGAACGAGGTGCTATCCAGGGACGAGATAGATCCTGAGGTCCTCGTTCCTCAGTGGGATAGCAAGGGCACCGTTGTCCTTAAGAAGGCTAGCTCGAAAGGGGCTATNGGTCCCGAACAGCTACGTCTTCGGCTAACCATCATGCAGAACGCCCTCCTGATGATCGGGCTACATCACCCAGGGAGAGCAGAGATCAAGGATATAGACTTCCAGCTCTTCGAGAGATAAAAGGACTATCTCCTGGGCGAGTTCTGCTACGGGCTAAGAACCAACGAGGCTAGCGGTTCCCTCGTACCTCCTTGGACGCTAGTCTTGAGCTACGAGCATGCGACACGCAAGCAGTGCTACAAGCAGATGACCCTCAAGGGGATAGGCTTCGCGGATGCACTGGTGTGGTCCTGGAAAGACGCGGCTACTAAGGAGAGGCAGTTCACCACCCCTCTCTCGCTATNGGGATAGGCTTCGCGGATGCACTGGTGTGGTCCTGGAAAGACGCGGCTACTAAGGAGAGGCAGTTCACCACCCCTCTCTCGCTATGCCACAAGCGACCGCAGCCCTGGCTACAGGACAACCTCTCGCTCACGGTGGCCTAGCGATCTGTAGACCCTATCCTGGGGGTCATCTTCCAAGTAGCTGCCCAAGGGCCATAGCGCCACATCCTTGATGCTATGCCAGGACTGATCCACCACAGCCCCGTCCGGGCCCCAGGGCCGGCCCTTAGCCTGACTAGCCGCAGGCGGCGGGGCCTGCACTTCTAGCACCACATCCTCTCTATCCAACAGTTCCTCCGCCGGCCTATCCAGGTTGACCTGCGGGTTGCCCAGCTGGACTGCCCGCCTAGCCGCTTGTAGCCTGCCATGTTCGCCCAGGCGTAGCCCGCGCCTCGCCTGTGGTCCAATGGGTGGGCCACATTTGGGTCGACGTAGCCTTTGCTATCCTTCCCCTCCCGCCGGCTCTCCCTCTGCCGGTTGGTACTCGGGAAGGGATTGTAGCCAGGCCGGCTCCGGGGGTCGCTATCCATTTGCGGCCCCTTGCCTCTCTCTGGAACCTCGCCGTTAGCCAGACCTGCTCCATCCTCTGTGCGTAGCCCTGGACCGTATCCGGGTTGCCCCGGCTCGACTGTGGCCGGCGACTTAGCCTTCGGTAGCGGCATGGCCGAGCCAAAGGCCTCGCTCGGGGTCGGAACCCCTTTCTCTCTCCTTCTCCTTCGCCCAAGAACTGGAGGATGCGGTATCCTCCGGGCTAGCCCTGAGCACTCTCTCCGGAGGGGCTCTGCCTCCTCTCTGCGGGTGCTAGCCCCGGCCGCCCTGCCGGCCTCCTCTGGCCGCTTCTCGCCGGCCTCCTCTTGCCTAGCCCGGGCGCCGCTCCGGGGCTCTCGCGCCAGACCCTGCTGGCTAGCCTCTAGGGTCTCTATCTTAGCCATCAGCTGCATCAATAGCGAGTGGTCATCTCCCGAAGAGCTAGCCGAAGTCTCCGGTTTGCTCGCACTCGCCTTCGCCTTGTTCCAAGGCGTTTTCTCCGTAGCCTCATCCTCGCCAAAACTCTCCTCACAATAGATCTGGCCCGGGTTGTGGCTCTCCCGTGGCTTTCCGGCGGCCACCCGGTTCTGGCCTATCCTCTTCGCCAGGTAGCGCTTCTCCACAGCACTGAGTCGCTTCTCTAGCCTGGTGTCTATCTCATCCTAGTCGACCGCGTGCTGGTAGCCCGCGATCCTAGCCGTGATCCTGCCAGTCGGCTGGACCTCCTCTCCCCTCATGAAGCCTTCTAGCTTCGCGTCTCGGGCATCCCTAGCCAAGCAAGCTAGCTCGTGGAGGTCGTCGGCCGTCCACCTATCGAAAAGGAGGTTCCCGACCTCGCCAGTGTTCTCGCGCGCTCCCTCTTGTGCCCGCCCGGGTCCTCAGGCGCCCTGCACATACCTAGCCACGCTATCCGCGTGGTTGCCGGGCATGCTGTCTCCGCCTCCCCTAGCCTCATCGCCCTCAGAAGCATCCGCCCATGAGGTNGGCATCCCTAGCCAAGCAAGCTAGGTCGTGGAGGTGGTCGGCCGTCCACCTATCGAAAAGGAGGTCCCCGACCTCGCCAGTGTTCTCGCGAACTCGCCCTTGTAGCACCTCGAGGGCCTCTGCGGCCTGCACATACCTAGCCACTCTATCCGCGTGGTTGCCGGGCATGCTGTCTCCGCCTCCCCTAGCCTCATCGCCCTCAGAAGCATCCGCCCATGAGGTGGGCATAGCCGGCTTGACTGGCCGACTATCCCAAAAACTCTACGCACAAACTTCCAGGTCCGTTACCTCCCTGTCTAGCCCAAGCGCATTGCGATATCAGCGTTTAGCCCTTGCAGAAACACATGGTCTATCCTCGCCGGTGCTCACACAACATGACAGCGCACTAGCCCTTGCAAGCAGAAAGAGGCCTATCCCTGCAAGACGCACACACGACATGACTGCAAGCTAGCCGGAACAAGCACAAGAACGTGATTCTCNCAAGACGCACACACGACATGACTGCAAGCTAGCCGGAACAAGCACAAGAACGTGATTCTCTCCTCTCTCCCTTCTGGCGCCCTCTCCGACATGTCCGCACAACGTGGTTCTCTCCTCTCTCCTCCTCCCCTCCCCTCCCACCCCCCTCCCGGGAGAACCTAGCCGAGAGCAGAAGAGACGGGGAGATCAGAAAGGAAAATCTATCCGGCCGGAAAAATGCACCTCGCGCAAAAACTTTTCCCTTTAGCCCGTTCCCTGCCCAGCTCCAAAATAGAGCCCCTGCTCGGACAGAACTAGCCCGGGCCAGGTCGGGTCTCCTGGACCCCCGGCGGCACGGCCGCGGGCTCCCTCCGCGTCCCAGGTCTCCGCCGGGGAGCTGGCACTATCCTCGGGAGCCTCTAGCCCCTGCCGTTTCTTCGGCCAGCGCAGCAAGCACACGTGAGTGTACTCGCTTTTATCCGGGTGCTAAATTTTCGGGAGTTCCGGAATATCCTCCGTCGCCCCATCCAGCACCTTTGACTATCACGTATTTGGTGCACCTAGCCTTCTTAAGGATCTGCCTAGGCCTATGCTCATTGTTCGGTATCCCCTCGTCGGTAGCCGAGCCACTCTCCTCGGGGATCTCGTCGCCCACCTNTGCACCTAGCCTTCTTAAGGATCTGCCTAGGCCTATGCTCATTGTTCGGTATCCCCTCGTCGGTAGCCGAGCCACTCTCCTCGGGGATCTCGTCGCCCACCTCTCCCTCCAGGTCCTCCGGGATGGGGTCGTGGACGTTCTCCCCAATTCGCTCGCTAGCCCCCATGGTCTCCTTGAGTTTGCCTCCAGTCCTCAGCCAGTCGCCAAGCCTCGCCGAGATCTCCTTCTCGTCCAGCTCTTCCTCGCGGTTCTCCGACCTGGCCGCGTCCGCGTAGATCGCCTGGAGCCTAGCCACCCGACCACCATAGGCCCTCATGTAGATGTCCGAGCCCTCAGGTTTCCATCGCCCCAGCATATCCCTATCCGCAGGCGGGATCGGCTTGAAGCTTAGCCCCGTTGGCAGAACGGTCCTCTCGCTGTGTTCCGACCAATAGGTCCGGACCACAATCGGTAGCCCAGCCATCGCCAGGAGGTGATCGCGTCGGCGTAACTAGCCATCTTCCTCTCCAGGGTGCCGTCGCCCTTGATCCGGGGTAGGAGGTAGTCTCGTTTGTAGCCTGCCCACTGCTTGAGTCGAACCCCTCTGCTAGCCAGGACGGGTCCTCGAAGAACGCTTTCTCCGAGACGCACACAGGCAGTTCCTTTATCCGTCTAGTAGCCCCGGTGGTCTTCGTGCGGCGGAGCAGGGTATA
>BGNK01002586.1:79735-97213 GCA_003297005.1 Symbiodinium sp. clade A Y106 | reverse complement strand
CGTGCGTGCGTGCGTGCGTGCGTGCGTGGAAGGCTTTTTTTTTGTAAATGGGGTTCGTTTTTTTTTAAATGGGTTTCGAACTTGGTGTTTTTGGCATCATGTCGAAACACTATGAATCATGCTGAATTGCAACCTATTTCGATGCTGGGGTTTGTTTGTGTCGTTAAGAAAATCAACCTCTGATTTGCGAACTGATGGTGTGTTTTTTTTGATTGTAAAGCGGTGTTGAAAACCGGATTTTGTCGAGCATCGAACAAACAACTCATAAAACCGAGTTATTTCGCTGACATTGAGTGATGGAAAATCCATAGAGTATTGTGTTGGAAGATGTAGCAACCAAATCTTCATGTCATGCGAATTAAGTATATGTGTGTGTGTGGGGCCCAAAACACGGCGTGTGTGTCATGTCACACAATACAAACCTGTTACCCTCTCGAAGCTACACCCCACAGGCCCATAAGGTGAGGAGCTGGTATCGAAGGCCGAATGCCTGCCAAGGCATGTGCTCAGCCGGGGAGCGGGATGATACAGGGCTCTTTCTAAATAATACATAGTAACTAAAACAAGTACAAATACCAATAACACTTATTCGTTACCCTATACCCTAAACCCCTATTATACATATGTTACTGTACAGTATATTATACATATATATATACATATGATACATATATATGTATACATATATATATATTATATCTAGTAACGCCTTTTGCCAGGAGCAAACTACAAGTATTTTTAAAAAAGCATCTGATATGTATCTACAAGTTGTAGTAAGGCAAAACTAAAGGCCGATGGACTGAGGCTGCAAGCCGGGCCCTGCACAGGGGCCAGCTTCTTCCTCCAGCAGCGGACCCTGCANCTGATATGTATCTACAAGTTGTAGTAAGGCAAAACTAAAGGCCGATGGACTGAGGCTGCAAGCCGGGCCCTGCACAGGGGCCAGCTTCTTCCTCCAGCAGCGGACCCTGCATAGGGGTCGACTAGGCAGCAGCCAGACCCTGTACGGGGGTCAGAAGACGAAGAGCCGGACCCTGAACAGGGGTCAGAATGCAGACCCTGTACAGGGGTCAGAAGACTAACGAGCCAGACCCTGAACAGGGGTCAGAAAATATGCAGACCCTGCACAGGGGTCAAATGGGATATCAGACCGAACTCTGAACAGGAGTTTAGGGAGACCTTGTGCAGGGACCCCGGCCCCATGACCCTCTTCATGAGTCTGAGCCCCTTGCAAGTGAGGCCCGGGGTGACAACGACGAAAGTTGCGATGCGGCCACCGCCTCGACTTGTGATCTATTGCTGGAAAATCTACACTAAGAGGGCAATTCAATGCAGTGGCACAGTAGGTCAATGCAAGATGGGATTGCTCTGCCTTTTCAAGCTTTTGGCCACCGGGGCATCCATAGGCGGAAGCTAAAGCCATTGGCCGTGTGCCTCGTTCAAGATTCAAGCTCCATGACTGACCCAGGTCCTGGGATAAGCTTCTAGAAAGTACTGGGATGTAGTGTGGNCCGTGTGCCTCGTTCAAGATTCAAGCTCCATGACTGACCCAGGTCCTGGGATAAGCTTCTAGAAAGTACTGGGATGTAGTGTGGTTTCATCATTGCACACCTCGAGCCGGCCCTAGCTTTTGATTCTAGTAGCCCATCCTCAGCTGCCCTCTGAAGACGAAGAAGCGGAAGCCGGCGTCGTCGGGTGTTCTTTCTCCTGCAACAATTGACTACTATCTTACAAAACTTGGTAAACTATGAACCTATGTGGACAGAATCACTAATGGTTTCGAGTCCTCATCTCTGGTCTTGGGCTTCTTCGACGGAGTGGGGCCCAAATCCTGCATGAGACACAGAGTTGAAGCTGTTTTAAAACCATTGCAAGAATTGAGCTCATCAAGAATCAGGGAAAAAGCCAGTCCTCGAAGAGCTTCGTCTCCAGCGCCGCCCTTTCCAACCGGGCCCGATACGTCCTGAGCCCCTGCTTGACCTTGTTCAGCTTCTCTTGAAGGGCTGTTTGACTTGTTTGCAGGGTACCCACTGTCGCCATGAGCTCAGCCTTGTCCTTGGTCAGCTCATCCACCTGCTTCTGCAGGTGATCGCACTTCTCTTCGAGGCCTTCGATCTCATCGTCTAGGACCTCCAGCTGGAACCCCAGAGCCATGTTCTCCTCACCCAGAGTCTGAAGCTGGTTCTGGGCGATGCCATTGAGCTGGGCCACATTATTCACCAGGGAGTTCTTCATGTCGAGAAGTATCGTTAGCTGCGTCACCAAAGCTTGCGATTCTCGACACTTGCCCTCAGCGCTCGAGGCCTTCGCTTCGGCTTCGGTCTTCTGAGTCCAAAGCTCGGCGATCTCCACGTCGGTTGCCAGCTTCTGTGCTTGGAGTTCTTTATAAGCCTCATCAAGCTCAGCCTTCTCCTCCTGTGCCTGCCGAACTCGGTAAGCACATACACGTTGCAACTGATTAAAGTCGTGTTTTTTACCCATAGGCTTTTTCTCCGGCTCGCCCCGTGGGTGATGAAACACAGTCTCGAACTCTTGGTTGCTCAGCCACTCGCTCCACTTGCTGGTTCCAGGGTTGCAGGGCCAGGGGCGGGAGGAAGAAGCTGGCTCACCTGCACTCCCGGCACCCCCCTTCTGAGGGTTCAGCTCACCGCTGGGAGATGGAGGAGGTCCTGGTGGGACAGCAGGGGCCTCATTGCCCGCCACAGGCTCAGCTGTCTTCTCCCCCCTTTTCCCAGCACCTGTCCAAGCATCCTCAGACCAGCTCTGACTCTGCCACCAGCTATCAGCCTCCCAGGCCCAGTCCCAGCACCCATCAGCCATGTTGCCGAGTCTTTGTAAGGGTTGTGGATACACCTCTACATATAAGGCGAATAGAAGGATCCGAATTGGAAGGCTTCATTGAGGTCCCAGACTCCAAAGCTGCCAAAGCCTAAGGCCTAAGCTTCACACTCTCAAGTCTGTAATCTTGCTTATTTGGTCAAGCATGAACCTTCTAGAGAGTTCTTCGAGATCAGAGCCAATCAATTGCACAATGGAAGTTCTCGCATGTACGGAAGCAAGCAGCTGCATATGACATATTTGAGCAACCCAGTGCCCGAATGCTGACCGTTCCAAGGCTTCCGCCGTCTCGTGGACGCCGCTGGCCCGGCCTGTGCAAGCATGTGCCAACGGGTGCAGTTTGTTGTTCGAGCTATGGGAGATGCTACAGTAGGCTTCGAGAAGCAAAATGCAAGCACGAAGTGCCAAAGATGCCAAACGAAACCACTTAGTCCCAGACAAACCCGGTAACTAGGCGGCAGTCGGATCGCCTCTTCTGTCTCCAGCACGAGGCACTGCACCGGCCTTGCGATTCCATGCTTAGGTTAATAACCATTTCTACAGGAAAGTACTGGATTGATAAGTTTTGCATTATTTATGGGACATCATCTTGGACTCTAGGATGACTTCAAGTGTCATATTGAGAATAGTATGAGCCGAAACATCAGCTTTGGGTNTCTTGGACTCTAGGATGACTTCAAGTGTCATATTGAGAATAGTATGAGCCGAAACATCAGCTTTGGGTCTGTACTCTTATTATGGTTGTTTTGTTCCCGCTGTTTATATCACTGCTATTACCGAGATGGTTATGCCGTCTCAATCAGATTGTGTCTTTGCTACATATAGTTTTCGTTATTATGTTGCGGGGATTTGGGGTTTGTGGGTCCATCCAAACGGGTGGTAGAGCTAGGTTCTCGGGATTCTCGGGTACTGTTAGGTTGTCGGGTCTGCTGTTTGGGTGATTCCTTTGGATTTAAAATTACGCTGATGGGGGAGTCTGCCTTTTGGAGGCAGGAGTTATGACTTGTGCTCTTAGATTAGGGTGTGAGGCAGGGTCGGGTTGTTCGGGTTTTGGATCTAAGGGGTTTTGGATCTAAGGGTAAAGTGATTCTGCTGGGGGAGTAGGAGGGATTCTGTTGGGGGAGTCCGCCTTTTGGGGCAAAAGGCGGACTGCCACAACTGCGCCACTGTCAATGCAGCAGGCCTAGAAGAGGAAGGGTCGAGTCCGAGGTCCAGGGCCGAGGTGTCGACGGCACNTGGGGGAGTCCGCCTTTTGGGGCAAAAGGCGGACTGCCACAACTGCGCCACTGTCAATGCAGCAGGCCTAGAAGAGGAAGGGTCGAGTCCGAGGTCCAGGGCCGAGGTGTCGACGGCACCTTCGGGATGGGTGGGTAAACCAAGACTTTCACTGGATCATATCGATCATGACAAGTGAGGCTTCGCTCGCAGTCGCTTCGAAAACTGGCTCAACCTGCCCCAACACTTCAGATTCATGCCGAAGCAGCGGTCAGCCAATGCCAAGAAATGGAAGACTAAGACCCAGAAGGTGGCTGCCTCTCGCGGAAAGAAGTTGGGGAAGTCCGCATGCCTCCCAGGACCTCTCATGGCAGAATGGCTGTCTTACCTTCTGGTCGTGGGTCCAACTTGGCTTCATGTGCTGGTGAAGATATCGTATCTTCTGTGTTTACGTGTAAGCGAGGCGTGCAGGCTCCAGGCAGCTGACTTCGATTGGAGGCGACATGTCGTGCGTGTGGCAGCACTCAAGCGCCAGCCGGAAGTTCTGAAGCCTCTATTACCAGAATGCCTCTCGGAATTGGCCCGCCTGAAGCGCAAAGGCGTCAGCCGAAAGAGGTCACAGCTGAAGGGTAGTCGTGGAAGTATCACCTGGAAGGATCACTGGCAATGGCCGGGCACGAATAATGATGGGGAGGGGTGGCTCTTTCCGAGCCTGCGAGTGGACAGTAAAACACCTCACATTTGCAAGGACACTGTGTGCAAGGCCATAGCCAGGGTACGAAATGGTTTTTTGCCCAAACGTGGCATTTTATTGAAGCCAACATCTAGCCTGCGATCCCACAGTTCGAGGCAAACCATGATCAACACACTCAAGGCTAGCTTAATCTCAGATGAAGCAGGAATGCTGTTCGCTCGAATCAAAAGCAAAGCTGTTTATCAAACCTACGGGGAGCTGGAAGCCACCCAGGCAGCGAGAATTCTCAAGGGCAACAAGAGGCTACGAACAAGCCTGGCAAACACAATCAAGCACAAATAAGAGCTATTATGCTTTAGGGTTCAGGGCTTCGGGTTTAGAATTTTAATATGTACGAATTGGGAGTTTGAATTTTCAGGTGCTTGAATCTGCAGCTGTGGCCTGATACGTCCACGGCCACCCTGCAGCTGCAACCTGTCACGCGGCTAATGTTGCAGACCAATCACGAATTCAATTTGACTCGCTTAATGTTCCGAACCCAATTTACACTACCTGGCTGATGCTCATGTGGTCACACTGCAAAGTGTGCACCCACGTTCAATGCTGCAAAATGATGCTGCCGGTCTTTTCGGTTCCAATCGCTTCGGATAGTCACTGGACTCTCACAGTGGGCCATCTAGGGCTTGTAGGGTCTAGGCATTATGTTTGAGGCATGGTGTGTCAGGGTCCCGTTCGGATGATGTAGATGGCAGCATGTAGCCAGCACAAGTCGGTTTCAAAATCTAGAGCCTTTGCAGCAGGCTCTCAGGCCTTTCAGCCAGGGGAAAACACGCAAAACTCCTACTGGCTGGCACTTAGCAACTAGCTGTTCCCTAGAACAACGCCACGCATCGGCCAGGAGGGAGATCAACATCAACGATCATGACAGGCTGCGGCCTCACTGGCCAGAGCCCTGTTGCCAGCCACTTCACACTGTAAATGATTTGGCTCGCATGGTTGTTCCAGAACGTATTGGGCACGAGTCTTGCCGCGGTCACCTGCTGAGTAGCACTGGGCTTCTCCTCGCCCCCCTCTGAGGTCACGCTCGCTGTCTGTGTCTCCGGGGTGAACCACACGTTCGCCGTCGACTGCACCGTGAAGTGACCAGGCGAACCCTCCTTGGGCGAGTCCTCAATCTTGTGATAGGCAATCTTGATGACAGGTGACTTGCTCCTCTGCTGATCGATGCACTGCCCCAGGGTCATCAACTGATTGCCATGCAGCACCTCAGACGTGTGATAACACCATGACCTGCAAACCTCAATACCCTAAACACGAAACCTTAAACCCTGAAGACACTGAGTGTGAAGATAGGCAGAGAGCGAGCTGGTCAGGACCAGTGAGCTTGTACTGAACCTCCTTGGCAGGATCACCCTCTGGCTGGCCATCCTTGCCGGCGAAGCGAAACTTGCCCTTGCCATAGCCACACAAGATCGTCCCACTTTTCAGACAGCTTTCGGCCTGGCCTGAGTTAAAGATGTAGATCTTGTTGCCGACCTTCACATGAAGGCTTGTGCCTCCCATCCTCGCGTTGACCATAGGCACCTCTGCGAGCACGGATCCGCGGCCCACGGACTCAATGGTGGCGACCTTAGTCGAATCACATAGTTTCTGGCGCTTTGCCACTGGCAAGCCTGAGCCGAAGGATGTTCGCTTCTTGTGCTTCTGATTCTCCTTGTCCTGGTCCTTCTCCTTCTCCTTGTCGTTAGTCTTCTCCTTAGCCGTAGCCTTGTCTGTCTCATTTACCTCCTCGGTGGGAATCGGGCCGAACTCTTCGACCAGCTTGTCAAGGAAGGCCCTGAAGTCAGCACCGAACTCGGCATGAGTCGACCAATCCGCCACAACGCTTTCTGGAATCTTGGGATACAACTCTTTCGTGGGGGTGAGGATGTTCAGCTTTGGCAGCTCGGGCTCACGTTCCAAAAGATCCTCCGGGCAATCTGCAGCTGACTTCTTGAAGCCAGGGACCTGCAAGTCGCCGTTCAAGTGCATCCTCGCCAGCCAATCCTTCAGTTGTCTGTGCTGTGCTGTGCATGCCTAGGCTTAGTTAGATTAGAGTGTGAAGGGAGGCATGTAGCACTGCTAATTCATACCCGTGAGCTGAAGCAATCGAGATTCAGTTTTGTGCTCCTGGAACCACTCCAGGGTCTCGGCACTGTCAGTGGCGCCGATGTAGTACACTGGGAAGTTGTACTTCCCACGCAAATTTGTGAATGCAGAGAACATATCTCCGACCGACATGTTAAGGTCCACGACGAACACGCCCGCGCGGCCAGTCAAGGCCAGGTCAGAGAACATCCCCGACAGGAGTTTCTCACACGCGTTGGGCCCCACCTGCTCCACCCTGTAGCCGCCTTGGATCGCATTTCGGTCGTTCTCGTCCAAGAGTGCCAGGTCACCCTCCTCGTCTGCATGCTCGATGACGACAAGGTCCTTACCTTGGACTTGCGAGGCAGGCTCTGTTCGCCCTTCCCGGATGAGGCTTGCATTCTTCCAGAAGTTGTCCTTGTTGGCCACTTTCTGAATGGCACCTTCAAGGATTCTGCCTCGATAGTTCAGTGGTCTGAGCTGGTCGCGCATGTCCACCTCAGGTCAAATACCAATGCATGCACCTGGCACTGGCTGGGATCGACTCCGAGGCGGCAGCTAACATGACACATGTAAGTGAGAGCAGCAGCAGCANAGCAGCAGCAGCAACAGTGGGCTGAGTAGAGAAGAGAACCTTATCCTTGAACATGAGGATGAAGCTCTTGTCCACGCTCAACCCAGCAGTAGCCAAGTCCTTCAGGTGTGCATTCTCCACCATCCACAGTTGGTTCTTCTTGTGGGTGAACTCAGGCTGCAGCAGGATGCCGATATTGCGTTCTGACAGCCCAAGCACTGACTGACAGGCAGCAACCTGGGCCGTTTTGGCTGCCTTCTTCAACGTGCTCGGGNCTGCAGCAGGATGCCGATATTGCGTTCTGACAGCCCAAGCACTGACTGACAGGCAGCAACCTGGGCCGTTTTGGCTGCCTTCTTCAACGTGCTCGGGGCAGACCAGTTCAAGTACACCAGGCATGCCTCAGACTCAAAGGTAAAATCACCCTAGCTTAAAGCCACGTTCATTGAATGATGAACCTGAAGTGACTTGACATTGACTGACAGCATGTCANGCATGCCTCAGACTCAAAGGTAAAATCACCCTAGCTTAAAGCCACGTTCATTGAATGATGAACCTGAAGTGACTTGACATTGACTGACAGCATGTCATGTGTGCTCGGCTTCTTGCCCCGGCGTTTGCATCCAACTTGAACTTGTTGCATTGCTCCTTCACGAAGCTGCTGATGCCAAACGTAAGCTTCTCTGTCTTGGTGTAGTGCAGGAGGCAGCAGTTGGAATTAATGAAATGCTCTGCAGCCTTGGTCGACTCCTGATAGGCTTGCACCCGGTACTGCAGCTTTGCATGATACACCTGGGTTTCCCATGATGCTCTCTTCGCCTTGGCTACCCTCAAGGCCTGGACATCGTACTGCATCTGCTTCATCTTCAACTCGAAAGTGCTTGCCTGAAGCTCAGACATCTGAACTGCCACGGAATTGTTGCCGCCAAAGGGGGCGGCGTGCGAATTCATGATGGCCTGCACTGAGCCGATGTCACGCACATTCAGACAGTTCTTGTTCATGATCGCTGACTGGACCTCCAACACAACATCAGAGTCCCCAGATCGGTACTTGTCGACCCAGTCGCTCTGTAGCACCTCCATGGAAATAGGCATGGCGGACTGGACCTCCTTCACCACCGCCATGACAAAGGCTGCTTCCTCAGCAAGAGCCTCTGTCTGCTGCTTGTCATGTTTTTTTCGCAAGGCCGGAGGCATCTTGCGGAACATGTCAATCTGTCGCAGCACCTGACTATTATNCGCCATGACAAAGGCTGCTTCCTCAGCAAGAGCCTCTGTCTGCTGCTTGTCATGTTTTTTTCGCAAGGCCGGAGGCATCTTGCGGAACATGTCAATCTGTCGCAGCACCTGACTATTATAATAGGTGAAACGGGCATGAGAAGCAATGGTAGTGAGAAGGATACTGATGACTGTGATGGTCAGTGATGACGATGACATGCTCTCGTGCGCAAACCACCATCATGATGCCAAGCTGCCATGAGGCGATTGCTCTNCGCCATGACAAAGGCTGCTTCCTCAGCAAGAGCCTCTGTCTGCTGCTTGTCATGTTTTTTTCGCAAGGCCGGAGGCATCTTGCGGAACATGTCAATCTGTCGCAGCACCTGACTATTATTATAATAGGTGAAACGGACATGAGAAGCAATGGTAGTGAGAAGGATACTGATGACTGTGATGGTCAGTGATGACGATGACATGCTCTCGTGCGCAAACCACCATCATGATGCCAAGCNATTATAATAGGTGAAACGGACATGAGAAGCAATGGTAGTGAGAAGGATACTGATGACTGTGATGGTCAGTGATGACGATGACATGCTCTCGTGCGCAAACCACCATCATGATGCCAAGCGACAATTTCACGCTTAAGCTGGGGTGTCTTGGAGTTATATTCCAAAGCCATTCATAATTCATGACTGGCAAGGCAAGACACTGGAAACCTGGCAGACACTTCTTGGAGGACAGGCTGTNCGACAATTTCACGCTTAAGCTGGGGTGTCTTGGAGTTATATTCCAAAGCCATTCATAATTCATGACTGGCAAGGCAAGACACTGGAAACCTGGCAGACACTTCTTGGAGGACAGGCTGTCGTCTGACCACGGGGTGTTTTCGTGGCCGTTTTCGAGGGTGTAGTTGATGATCGCAGTCACTGCTTGGGGATCATACTGTTCCATGATGCATCGGACTGCAGCTGCCTTTGTGCCCAGCAGCTGCCCGGCACGTGCGTTCCGAGAGTTGTTCTGGCGAATCTCAGATATGCAGGAGACAGGCAATAACGAGAGGTGGCAGGCTAAAAACAACAAGTTCATGGGACCGGGAACACATAGATAGAACCAGGAGGATGAATCTGCTGAGCAAGGAACCAGCTCAGCAACATCCAGGTTGTGCTCATGCATCTTCAGGTTGTTGATCGTGGTGACCCATGTACTTGGCTGAAGGAAAGATAACTGAAGGGACATGTGTACACGTACACATAACATGGAAAGAACCGAACAACATCGTTGACAAGGGACATGATGTTCGGGGCCTTCCGGATCGATCCGCGAACGGAGAGTTTGAAATTCATGAGCATTTCTTCCCGCTTGGACGCAAGCAGAATCTTGTGGCAGTGGATTTCCTTGATGGTCTCCAGCATCTTCGGGTGAACCTGTCCCAAAAGCACATCATCAACTTCCAAGGACGTTCTTATAAGCCAGTTTCAACCAGCCTCCGAGTAGTTGTCGAGGCCCGAGTCACGAGCAACACTGAGCAGGCACATCAGGACTTGGATCCGGGTTTTGCNTTCAACCAGCCTCCGAGTAGTTGTCGAGGCCCGAGTCACGAGCAACACTGAGCAGGCACATCAGGACTTGGATCCGGGTTTTGCCCTTGAAGTATCCCACACTGAATGGTGCCACGCTGGCATCTATGGTACACGGCCAGGAAGCTGGGATCGGATCCTGCAAAGTGTTATAATGACACACCAGACAATCAGGAGACTGAACATTATTCCACATTATTGCACATACTCAGTTAACTACTNCATCTATGGTACACGGCCAGGAAGCTGGGATCGGATCCTGCAAAGTGTTATAATGACACACCAGACAATCAGGAGACTGAACATTATTCCACATTATTGCACATACTCAGTTAACTACTATCAGTTCCTGCCTCGGGGAAAAGCTCAATCCCAGAATCGTGTGAAAGATTCAACAAGATCGGGTCGCCCGATGTGATGAAACCATCTCTCAGAATTTCGTCCACAAGCTTTTCGACCACATCCCACTCCGCTGGGCCCTTCACCGATGCCATAGGTGAGTAGCTGAATGTGGCCGGATGCATCAGGAACGGGGCGGCCTCCAGGCAATAACAAGACACTAAGTCAGGACTAGTTCACTGGCCCCAAGCCCACGGACATGTCAAAATTATTGTTCCCCTCAGCAGAGCCTTTCCCTGGCTGTCACATTCATGCCCAGCAATGTTTCGTGACCACGTGTACGAATGAGCGTCTGGGGGAATCAGGTGCGAAAGGTACTGCAGCCACTCCGTGTAATCCTGCCTGCTTTGAAAGCGCATGCGAAGATAATTCTCCGGGCCACCATATTCCTTCTTGAGCTGGGCCATGTGCTCACACATCCGCTTGGCGAAGGATTCGTGGATGACATCCTCCCGGGGCTCGACCTGCCACCCAAGAGTGACCACGGACCCGGAATCCGCCATGCTTTGCCCTGGCGAACCAGGTGCAGCAGACCCATTGCCATCCAGGGACTCAGCCATGACCCTGGCCCTGTGCCTGCTCAGACTAAGACTAGNAGTGACCACGGACCCGGAATCCGCCATGCTTTGCCCTGGCGAACCAGGTGCAGCAGACCCATTGCCATCCAGGGACTCAGCCATGACCCTGGCCCTGTGCCTGCTCAGACTAAGACTAGCAGCTGTCCTGTCACAACCAGAAAACACTTCAACATGCAGCCACAGAGTCAGAGTACTCAGAAAGCAGCACTGATTATCATCATCATGACCGCCTGCCACCACGATTCTTGAAAATTTCAAGCAACTCCGATTTCAAATATAAACATTGGTCGGTTGAAGAATTANCCTGCCACCACGATTCTTGAAAATTTCAAGCAACTCCGATTTCAAATATAAACATTGGTCGGTTGAAGAATTAAGCAACTCAGGGTGTGGAATTCGCCCGAGGACTTGCTTGAAAAAAAAATTTTTTCTCAAGCAACTTTCTTGCTGCGCCCAGAAAACCAAGCAACATGATTATTGAAACTCGGGACCCCGGTTGCTTGAAATCTTGTATGCGCCAAGGACGTTGCTTAAAANAGTGACCACGGACCCGGAATCCGCCATGCTTTGCCCTGGCGAACCAGGTGCAGCAGACCCATTGCCATCCAGGGACTCAGCCATGACCCTGGCCCTGTGCCTGCTCAGACTAAGACTAGACTAGCAGCTGTCCTGTCACAACCAGAAAACACTTCAACATGCAGCCACACAGTCAGAGTACTCAGAAAGCAGCACTGATTATCATCATCATGACCGCCTGCCACCACGATTCTTGAAAATTTCAAGCAACTCCGATTTCAAATATAAACATTGGTCGGTTGAAGAATTANCCTGCCACCACGATTCTTGAAAATTTCAAGCAACTCCGATTTCAAATATAAACATTGGTCGGTTGAAGAATTAAGCAACTCAGGGTGTGGAATTCGCCCGAGGACTTGCTTGAAAAAAATTTTTTCTCAAGCAACTTTATTGCTGCGCCCAGAAAACCAAGCAACATGATTATTGAAACTCGGGACCCCGGTTGCTTGAAATCTTGTATGCGCCAAGGACGTTGCTTAAAAAAATTTTTTTCAAGCAAGTCCATGTCAATAACTCAGACGATGAGTTGCTTAACTTTTTGGGATCTTCGACACGTCAAAAGAGATTCAACTTGAAGGGAGGATGCCTAAAATCTCATGATTATCAACTTGAAGAAAATGCCTTGTTAAACTCNTCAGACGATGAGTTGCTTAACTTTTTGGGATCTTCGACACGTCAAAAGAGATTCAACTTGAAGGGAGGATGCCTAAAATCTCATGATTATCAACTTGAAGAAAATGCCTTGTTAAACTCTATAAATGTTATTCGCCAGTAGTTTAGTCTATATGTGTGTTGTTGCACTTGTGATCCCAACCCGGCATGGCTCTGGCACTGGCATTTAATATGCCTCTCGATCAATCGCAGGTCTCTATTTCACTCACAAGTGTGTGGCAGCTTCCACCACTTTCTGGCATAGCATGTCTGGCCAGACTTGAGCATGTGTGGACAGCTGGACACCCTGCTGCCACCCTATAATTCTCATGTGCTCTGCACAATTGCATTTGCAGTTGCTGAGTGCCTCTTTGATCACACGTGCATTTGTGAAGAATCGGGTCCTCTTTCTTAACTTGCTCTTGCCATCTGGACTGCATAGACCCACAGAGCACTGATCAAAGGAAAACAGTGAATCTTTCCCCAACTGACGGAGAAATGCCTGAAACTTGGCATTCTGCCAAGAGCTGGCAGCGCACGGATGCTCAAGAACGAATTTCAGGCCATGCTCATGAAGCGTGACACACATAGAGACTGCATACTCAAACATGACCGTCGCCTCGTTCATTCTCCTTTGAAACACTGCCGGGTCCATCTTCTTCTGGTTCCACAACCTGACAGACATGGTGATATGCAGTGGTCTTGCAGAACTTGGGTTAGTTTTGAATTATTTACATTGCTGGAGCACTGAGAACAGCCCGGCCTCATCAAGCAAGAAAACATCGTGCACGGTGGAGTGAAGACAACCAGACGGGGCCGGACATGTAGAATGAAATCCTTTACCGACTCCCTGTCCTTTGCCACAAGAGCATCCCAGCCGTTGAACCTGATATCGAAGGCATAATCTGCACGATGACCCATGCTTCTGGCTTTCGCTGTGGTGCGTGGCAGTGAAAAAACCTCAAGCACAAGCTGCCGGTTTTGTCTGACATCATCCGCAGGCACAGGAAGTCGGAACGGCAGGTTTATCCNGTTGCATGGTCATATCCTCATGAAGCTCTGGCCAGGCCCCAATATCATCAGCCTCAGCAGTCAGGAGGAAATCCTCCTCCTGACTCTCAGGAGGTGGCAACCCCCATTCATCATTGGACCTGGACCGATCCTGGCGAGGAATATTTGGAGTCGACCCAATCCCAACATCAACAGCATCACGGAATTCTCACGTGGGTCCTCGTCTTCGGCCAGCATCATCCCCAGTGGGTCGCTGTCCTGTGAGGTCTTAATAATTGGCTCTTCCTACGATTCATGGAGCAGCAGGAACCACGCATTCCTCTGCAGCATCATCTGACAAAATCGTCCGGAAGCCAGCGTCCTGCAAGTGCATGCTCAGGGAGCAAATATTTATCACAATGGAAGTAGAAGTATTTCCTGTTGTTCAANCCACGCATTCCTCTGCAGCATCATCTGACAAAATCGTCCGGAAGCCAGCGTCCTGCAAGTGCATGCTCAGGGAGCAAATATTTATCACAATGGAAGTAGAAGTATTTCCTGTTGTTCAATCTTGCAGGAAAGAACGTGCCTCATCATCGAGGGGGGCCATGATGGTGCCCCAGTAGTCCACATCATCATCATCATCATCCTGATGTGGGAATCATCCGTGCTGGGGTTGGTTTGTCTTCTTTGTCACTTCACAGGCAGTAAGTAGTCCTGCATCTGCTCCTCGGGCAAGCCCCATTCCTGGCNCATCATCATCATCATCCTGATGTGGGAATCATCCGTGCTGGGGTTGGTTTGTCTTCTTTGTCACTTCACAGGCAGTAAGTAGTCCTGCATCTGCTCCTCGGGCAAGCCCCATTCCTGGCTGTCCTGCTGGGCGGACCCGAAATCATCTTGATCCACACGTACTACTCCTTATTAGTATTTTGAGCAAATACTTCTACCCATGTTTGCTTCTACTAAACAACTTAATGGTCCTCTGACTCCATGGCCGCGATCGTACTGACTAGTGGCCCACATAAATACAGAGCAATTGGCATTGGGTCCAAATACAGAATCGGAAAGTTCACAGGGGCAGGGGTTTGCAGCTCATGTTTCGCATCAGTACATGTCAGCTCGCTGACAACATGAAGGCCAGTCATTTCTGAGTTTTTTGGGCAGTCGCTGGTGGCACCGAGAAACTGCTTGCCTTACCGAGTGGCACATGGCTCCCGAGATTCGCCGCTTCAGATTCTGCAGCTGGCGTGCACTCTGCAAACATTCGGCTGTGCTCGAGCTTGGATGCACAGCCCTCTCCAAAATAAATCATGGCTCCTGGCCAGGATCGGCCAGCAAAATCTTCATCTGCGTGGCTAACATAACAGTCATCACTGTCAAGTCGAGCAGAGGGCTGGACCGGAGCAGGGGACAACCCAGAATAATAATATTGGGATCATACCATCATGATTATGATTATCTTTCCCACTCCGAAGCAGCAGCAGTGATCTTCAATTATTCAGCCGGTGCTGTCAGATGCCGAATCACCTGCACCTCGCACAGCCATTCCTCAGCCATCTGCATTTGGAGCATCCAGGGCCATCCTGAGCAGCATGATCATCATGACATGTGCCTTTGTAGCAAAAGCAAGACAAGACTGACTGTGGAAATTCTTTAAAACATTCGCATTTTCTCAGCTCAGGGTCTTGGTTTGCCCTGCGCTTGGGGGCTGCCGGGTGGGCTTTCGGGACTGCTGCCTTTGCAGCAGCTGCCTTGGGATTGGCTTTCGCGGCTGCCTTGACTGCAGCGACTGCGCTGGGACTGGCTTTCGGGACTGCCTTTGCAACAGCTGCTTTGGGACTGGCTTTCGGGACTGCCTTTGCAACAGCTGCTTTGGGACTGGCTTTCGGGACTGCCTTCGCAACAGCTGATGTGGGACTGGCTTTCGGGACTGCCTTTGCAACAGCTTTCGGGCCTGCCTTTGCAACAGCTGCTTTTGCAGCGACTGCCTTTGCTTTTGCACAAGATCCCTTTGCTTTAGCCTTAGCCTTGACCCTTGGAGGAGGCTTCTCCACCACACGCACCAACTTCGGGGGTCCGCTGGCAAACTCTTTGAAGCCTTCAGGGAGGGCAACGAAAGTTGCAGATGGCCGCTCAGCAATCTCACCGAATTCGAAGAAGGGAGGCGATCCCTGAGCCTGCTGACCACCTTGGTTTCGCCTGCAGAAGTCCCGCAAATACTCTGCTGCACGAGTCATCGCCCATGGTCTCTGCTCCACGTGTGATGCTGTCTTTTGGAATTCTGCAATGAGATCCGACCCCAATGCATTGCGTGGCATGATCTCTGATGGCCCAGAAAGTGGCACTCCTGGAATACGATCATGGCTGAGCACGACCTGTGGCTGTTGGCACAGGCAGCGGTCACACATGTGCTGCTTCATCAACATAATGACATCATCTGGGCTCCGCTCGGCCTGGCAGACTGAGACTGAGACTGGTCTTATCCCAACTCCGTTTTCCCTGAGTNGCGGTCACACATGTGCTGCTTCATCAACATAATGACATCATCTGGGCTCCGCTCGGCCTGGCAGACTGAGACTGAGACTGGTCTTATCCCAACTCCGTTTTCCCTGAGTCTTGCAATTAATGATTCAGGGTCATTGGGGCTTTGAGTTTGGGGCTGTGGTTTTGCTATCTGAGGATTCGTTGGCATTAGAAGGCTCCTGCCTCGTCTTCACGAAGCTCATTCACCGGCCNTGGGGCTGTGGTTTTGCTATCTGAGGATTCGTTGGCATTAGAAGGCTCCTGCCTCGTCTTCACGAAGCTCATTCACCGGCCACTGGTCCTTAGTGCGCACATATCAACTCAAAGCCATATTAGGCACATTACTTGAAAATGGGGCTGATTCAATATAAGATCATAGTGAATTCAGCCTGACTGCACTCCCCTCATAGTGTTCGAGACCAGCACGCTTGCAGAATCGAAATGCATGAACCACTTCCTCCTGCTGCTCATTGATAGTGATGCCTTTGAAAATCATTCCCGATGTGTCGAAGAATTGCTTCCAGTCCCAGCTGGCGTCCACGATTTCCACATGCAGTTCTCGGCCTCCTCCTGGCTGCATCTGGAGCAGGTGCTGCTGGAAATCCTGCAATTTGTCCACAAACTCAGCATGCAACAACCCCCACACGTATTTTATTATTTATGAAAAATGGACAGAGCGAAGCCCTCCACCCCAAATCCGAAGACTGTCCTGGAGTGACTGCAGGACAGGAGCACGAGAGAGCAGGGATGCGGCTACAGAGAAACGTTGGTCCAACTCATTGTGTGTGTGTCCGACACGGTAGAACAAAATATCCACGTTTCTAAAGGCCTGTTGCCCCACCAACCATGCCCCATATTGGAGCCCAATGGAATTGCGAGTCTCACGACTCGTGTTGTCCGCTTGTATGACCAAGTTCTCTGGAAGTGGCAAGTTGCGGGATGCGAGGATCTTCTTCAGCAAGAAAAGACCACGGCTGAGACATGTCAAATTGGTCGACGAGTCCTTCTTCAGATCACTCTCAGTCAAGAAGTAGCACTCAGCTATCCCTGGCACATAGAGCCCGATCATGTGGGCAGATGGTCTGTAGTCGCTACAGAATTCTTTTGAGTTCATCACATTTCTGGGTATCCGGAACTTCGCCTTAGGATTGATAAACAAGGTCACAAAACACATTGTCAATGCTGGTCTCTGTAAGTATCACCCTGCTGTCCAAAAAACTTGGTCCATGCCATCGATAATGGCATAGATGAGGCTGGTGGACGCCTCTGCCGTCACATTGTGAGAGGCACTCATGAGACGTCTTGCCACTGCACGGTCCGCGAAGACGCCACGCAGATGCTCATCCTTCTGCTGGGCCACGGCCAGCTTTTCATCGGCCGTCTTGGCCTGCTCGCGCCACTGCGACAGCCTGGCACCTCAGGCCCGGGACTGTGTATGAGATGACCAGAACCTAAGGGGGACTTACGTTGGCCATTGGCCAGCGAGCACCCACGTAACAACAACAACAACAA
>BGNK01002586.1:47846-79721 GCA_003297005.1 Symbiodinium sp. clade A Y106 | reverse complement strand
TAACAACAATAATAAGAATAAGAATAACAAGAATAAGGACAAGAAGAATCAGAATTGATTGAGCAGGATAAAAACAGCAACAGGAATTGCCAGTGCTCCAGCCAAACAACATGTTGTGCATCTGGAATGTTGCCCCTTCGCACGAATCTTGAGACACTTCCACTTGGCCCACTCGGCACGGAAGACTGTCTCACTCACTGCCTCCTGCTCCGTCATCGACTCCCGCAGCTTGTGGAGATCGTAGAGCTCCTGGAGGGTGGTGGGATGAAGCCACCTGCAAACAGATGCTCTGGCACTGCCCGAGCAAGCATGAAAGACGACCACTGATCCTGCCTCACTTCCTTCGTGTGGCAGCTGACAGCAGCTGCCCCAGCAGGCGTGTGCCCACTCTCAGCAAAGGACTCGGCCTCTGTGGAGCCAATGTCCTCGCCGCACCAGGCTGACCTCTGGCAGGCTGTCTGAAATTGTTGACTAAAAACGCCTGCTCGGTTAGTGAAGCCTTTAATGCCTAGTGAATCATGTCTCGGGGCCTGGACGAGGAGTCAGACTCCCTCACATCAGCAAGTGGCTCAGCTATTGCATCATAAAGCCACCGGAAGAAAGCAGATGCCCGATCGCTGGCTGGGTGGTCCCGCACAGATCGCTCCTTCCTCCCATCCTGAGGCGGATCCCGGTGCCCTGCACGGACACTTGTCCTTACATTCTTGTGGGACTGGAGATATGACAGACTCTAAGCGCTGACTTCCTTTTGTACTTATCTCCTGCCGAATGGCACCAACCGTGTAACGTAGTTGCTGGACAGCCCAGTGAAATGTAGGAAAGCATTGAAGCAGCAGGAAATATCCAGGAATTTCCACTTCATGANTGTCCTGGGAGTGCGCAACATGACTCGTGAAATCCTATAGTCATGATGACCCATAGCCCTTTGATAAGGAAATATGATGACGATGTGAACATTGACATCGTGTCCTTGTACATACGCATCAGCATGTCATACAGGAATGTTCTGCGATCGTCCACGCCCTTGAGATCCAGCATGGCCCGCCACTCGATGACTGCTTGATTCTTGTCTGGGTCATCCAAGAAGGCAGCGTAGCATCCCTTTTTGCAACAAGGGCCAGCTGACAGCCTGCAAAAATTGCAACCATGAATGCTGATAAGTCGTCTGAGTTGACAGCGTGACCCTAGCATATCCTGAAGCTGTGCAGCGCCTCTCTGAGGACATCCCCTCGTCCTCGGCAGGCAGCTCAAGGTCAAGGTCCGGCTCGTCATCGGGAATCACAGCAGGTGTCTCGCCTTCCTGAGAGCATTGGTGGAGGATCTTGCGGGAAAGTTTAAAACTTTATTGAGAAGTCTCGAAATGGCCTGGAGTGGTTTCAAATGCAGTCTAGCTGCTATAAAAGGTGCCAAACGCATCAGCTCTGCTACAGATGGACCCGGGTCATCCATGGGCAAAGTGTCTTCATCATCCATGGTGCAGTCAGGCTGCAGCTTGGGCAAGTCAAAGCTGCATTGATTGTCATGACCTTGTCGTGAATAATTCAAGATCTTCGTGAATAATTCAAGAATTGTATTGACAGTCCTGTCATGACCCCGCANGTCAGGCTGCAGCTTGGGCAAGTCAAAGCTGCATTGATTGTCATGACCTTGTCGTGAATAATTCAAGATCTTCGTGAATAATTCAAGAATTGTATTGACAGTCCTGTCATGACCCCGCATCGGCATTGACAGTGGCGCAGTTGTGGCAGTCCGCCTTTTGCCCCAAAAGGCGGACTCCCCCAGCAGAATCCCTACTCCCCCAGCAGAATCCCTATAGATCACTTTAGATCCAAAACCTCACTTTAGATCCAAAACCCGAACAGCAGAATCCCTACTCCCCCAGCAGAATCCCTATAGATCACTTTAGATCCAAAACCCGAACAACCCGACCCTGCCTCACACCCTATCCCTTTTAGCAGAATCCCCAAACCCCAAACCCCGCCAACCCGACCCAAAAAAACACCCAAACAGTAAACCCGACAATCTAACATTAATATTAACCCAAAACCTAGCTCTACCACTCGTTTTGAAGGACCACACAAACCTCAAATCGCTGTAACATAACAAAAGCTTATGCAGCAATAACAGATAATACGACTGACACTTGTAGTCATCCAAACTACACGATCCAATGCTTTGGTGTAGAGAAGCCTAAGCATGGAATCGCAAGGCCGGTGCAGTGCCTCGTGCTGGAGATAGAAGAGGCGATCCGACTGCCCCCTGGTTTGCTTCCGGGCTTGTCTGTGGCTCCTATAGTGGTTTCGTGTGGCATCTTAGGCACTTCGTGTTTGCATTAAGGTTGCTTGCCCCATCGTGCGACCCATGACTTCTGGTGGTTCGCCCCATGGAGTGATCTGTGCCTACCCACTCATTTGTCTGGCCTGTCTGTTGGGATCATTGCCTCAGCTGCTGTATACCTAGTATTCGGGAAACACGAGTGGCTTAGACTCGCTGGCTTCATGTTCACAACTGCAAGACCGTGACATACCTTCATCCGAACCCTCCCTTTGCCGGCCAGGCCTGGGCCTCTGATGATATCGTTTCGGCGTTGCGGCCGAGACCTGAGAATGGCCAGAGTCGCTCCTGTTCTGAGTGCATGTAGGAGCTAGTGTTGCTGGAAGCCCAAAACCAAACCGTCTGTGGCAGCTCTCAAGCAGGGGCCCTCAATATCAGGTAGGGTGTTACAAGGCTGCAAGTTCCTTGAAGGGAGGCCCTATCTACGAGAGCAGATAATAGAAGTGACAAAACTGTGTGACAAGTTGCAATACATCTAGAAGCCTGTGCTCAGACTCGGCGGCATGGCTGAAGAGTGGCAGCAGGACAAGAGCTGGGATGATTGGAGCCAGTGGACTCAGAACTCGTGGTGGCAGGATGACGGCACCCAACAGTACTCTGGCACGTGGTGGCAGCATGATGACACCTCGCAGGATGATAGCACGTGGCAGAATGATGGCACCTTGGACTCGACAGAGAATGCCCAGAAGGCTGAGAACGTTGCCGAGAAGGCTGA
Source organism: Symbiodinium sp. clade A Y106 (assembly GCA_003297005.1). Classification (NCBI taxonomy): domain Eukaryota; class Dinophyceae; order Suessiales; family Symbiodiniaceae; genus Symbiodinium; species Symbiodinium sp. clade A. Next base: position 76,672 of record BGNK01002586.1, on the reverse strand, counting down.
GAACGTTGCCGAGAAGGCTGAGAAAGTCGATGATGCCCCAGGGAAGGCGGCTTCCTCGCGCCCCTGCAAGCCTGGGACCAGCAAGTTTACGCAGTGGTTGAGCGACCAGGAGTTCCAGAGTGTTTTTCATCACCCTCGGGGTGAGCCGGAGAAAAAACCGATGGGCAAAAAGCACGACTTTAACCAGTTGCAACGTGTATGCAATCACCGAGTTCAGCTGGCAGAACAGTCGAAAGCTGAGCTTGCTAAGGAGCTCGAAATACAGAAGGAGGCAAAAGAACAGCTTGCTCAGGAGCTCCAAACGCAGAAGCTGGCAGCCGAGATGGAAGTCGCTGAGCTCTGGACCAAGAAGACCGAAGCCGAATCGCGAGCCTCGAGTGCAGAGGCCAAGCTTCAAAGCTCGGAAGCTCTCCAGATGCAGCTGTCGCTCCTCTTAGACATGAAGAATTCCATGGTGAATAACGCCGCCAATCTTAATGGCATCGCCCTAACGAAGCTCGAGACTCTGGCCGAGGAGAACATGGGTCTGGGGTTCCAGCTGGAGGTCCTGGACGAAGAGATCGAAGGCTTCGAAGAGAAGTGCGGCGACCTGCAGAAGCTGGTGGATGAGCTCAGCGAGAAAAAGACGGAGCTCCTGGGTATGGTGAGTAGCCTACAAACAAGGGAAGCAGACCTTGAGGAGAAGCTCAACAAGTACAGGAAGGGGCTCCGGAGATATCGGGACCGCTTGGAAAAGGCTTCTTTGGAGACGAGGCTCTTCGAGGACTGGTCTCTTCCTTGATGCTTGATTAGCTCAATTCCTTGCAATGGTTCGATTATAAGGCTTGAGCTCCGTATCTCACGCAGGATTTGGGTGCGGCGCCTGCTGCTTCGAAGAAGCCCAAGACGTCAGATCAGGACTCGAAGCCATTAGTGCTGTTTGTGTCAGAAAACCAGATCCAACGGCGGTGTGTTTATTGTTTACCAAACTAGTTGTCAACTGCCGCAGGAGTCCGGTGCGCCGACTACACCAGCACCAGCTTCAACTTCCTCGTCTGAGTCCTCCTAGGGTCTCTGAGGCAGCTAGGCGGGGCTCGGTGTGCAACAGTTCCTTGACTGTGGTATATCCCAGATCGCATACACATACCCTCAGAGCTGAGTAAAAGCGCTGAAAAGGAGGCACCCGAAGCCAGTGGCAGTAGCTGTGGCCTACACACGGCATGCGAGCTCGTGTTCCGAAGGGCTTGAAAAATGTGCTGATGCTACACCATCATGTCATACCATCTTGCATCGACTTGCCGTGCCCTTGAACCCTGCATTGAAGTTGGCCTCCTGCTACATATTTGACCGAACTGAATCCCAAGCCGAGGCCGTGGCTCCATGGCAAATCCAGTTGATGATGCTGGACCTCAATCGCATGGAACTCGGATGTCTAACTCTGTTGAGGGGTCTTTGCCGTTGTCATTTGACCCCTCTGCAGGGTCTAACCTAAACCTTACCCCCTAAACCTGACCCCTGTTCAGGGTCTGGTTTTGACCCCTGTTCAGGGTCTGGCTCCTGAGTCTTCTGACCCCTGTTCAGGGTCTGGCTCCTGAGTCTTCTGACCCCTGTTCAGGGTCTGACCACTCGCTGATATCTACACCCCTATGCAGGGTGCGCTGCTGGATGTTGAAGCTGGCCCCTGTGCAGGGCTCGGCTTGCAGCCTCAGTCCGTCGGCCTTTAACTTTATCTTATGTTCTTACGTTTATTAATCCTTACCTACTACATTATGCCTACATCATCATACATACATATATATAATATAACATACATATATATATATACATATATATAGAGTTTCGCAGCGGTTTTTGGCAGGAGCAAACTACAAGTATTAGGATGATTCTAAGATACTCTAAGATAGTTAGAATCATGTGGTTGTTTGATTTGTTTCGGTTACTATGTATTAGTCTCATAGAAGGAGCCCAAATCCCGGTCCCCGGCTGAGCACATGCCGTGGCAGGCCTTTGGCCTTCGATACCAAGCTCCTCACCTTATGGGCCTGTGGGGTTTGGCTTCGAGAGGGTAACAGGTTCGTATGGTGTGACATGACACATACACCGTGTTTTGGGCCACACACACACACANTGGCCTTCGATACCAAGCTCCTCACCTTATGGGCCTGTGGGGTTTGGCTTCGAGAGGGTAACAGGTTCGTATGGTGTGACATGACACATACACCGTGTTTTGGGCCACACACACACACAGATATATATATATATATATACTTATTCGCATGATTTCTCAGATTTGGTTGCTACATCTTCCAACACAATACTCTATGGATTTTCCATCACTCAATGTCAACGAAGTAACTCGGTTTTATGAGTTNAGATTTGGTTGCTACATCTTCCAACACAATACTCTATGGATTTTCCATCACTCAATGTCAACGAAGTAACTCGGTTTTATGAGTTGTTTGTTCGATGCTCGACAAAATCCGGTTTTCAACACCGCTTTACAATCAAATCCAAGCCAAAGATTTCCAATGTAGCCTCAACACACCATCAGTTCGCAAATCAGAGGTTGATTTTCTTAACGACACAAACAAACCCCAGCATCGAAATAGGTTGCAATTCGATTCATAGTGTTTCGACATGATGCCAAAAANTTCGCAAATCAGAGGTTGATTTTCTTAACGACACAAACAAACCCCAGCATCGAAATAGGTTGCAATTCGATTCATAGTGTTTCGACATGATGCCAAAAACACCAAGTTCGAAACCCATTTAAAAAAAAACGAACCCCATTTACAAAAAAAAAAGCCATTTTCGTAACCCGAAGGGTCCAGGTATTCCTCATTTGATGTTTGTGCGACCCAAACAAGCCCAAAGTCCTTCAATAGGGAATACTTAGACCCTTATAGGGTTTTGGGCTAGGATCCTAAACCCTAAACCCTGAACCATAGCCGCTACAAACCCTAAACATTGAACCTTAAACACTAAAACCCGACCCTCAACCCTAAACCGTCGTCTTAGTGTAAGGTTTGCGTGTACTGGGCCTAAATTATTAGAGCGTGAACATCCTGAGCTCTGCTCAGGTACGTCCCTCAGATTCGCCCGCGGTGGCGACAGCAGTGCCGTGCAAGATCAAGCTGCAGGCACGTAAGGCTCTCCGAGGCATGGCCCCTNTAGCCTCAACACACCATCAGTTCGCAAATCAGAGGTTGATTTTCTTAACGACACAAACAAACCCCAGCATCGAAATAGGTTGCAATTCGATTCATAGTGTTTCGACATGATGCCAAAAAACACCAAGTTCGAAACCCATTTTAAAAAAAAACGAACCCCATTTACAAAAAAAAAGCCTTTGGGGCTGGCTGGTACTGGGCGCTGGGGCTGGCTGGGGCTGGCTCAGGGCTGGCTGAGCGCATTACACAAAAAAGGTCAGGTTGTGGTCGAGGGGAACGGCGTCCGAAAGTTTTGACCGAAACGTTTTGACCGAAACTTTTGACCGAAACTGTTGACAAAGTTTTCTTTTTGGAGCCACATTTTGAATTTGGGGGGNCGCCGCAATGCAATTACACTGGTCCTTGCAGGGCCCGGCCCTGCCCTGCCCTGCTGCTCTGCTCTGCCCTGCCCGCCCTGCGCCCTGCCCCTGCCCGCTGCCCGCTGCTCGCTGCCCTCTGCCCAACACTAAACAACACTGTTTTCTGCAATCCTCACCTTTTCTGCACTTTTTCTGCAGTCCAAAATTCCATCTGCAAAATATGCAACCCACCGCCCAACCCAATCCACACTGCACTTTTTCTGCAAAAATAATTCTCTTTTTGAAATATAGCCCCTGTCCCAAGCAGATTGTCATAACTGTACGCATTCAGAACTGGTACGTCTGTCTACGTGAGGGCCTGCAATCACCCCGGGACGGTGAGTCTGACTATGTGTCTTGATTATATAATCAAAACTACCTTTGCTAGTAAAATGCACCTCACCATGTGAGCCATCAAAACTCAACCGCAGCCCTCAGCAGATTGCAGAGGCCTTTGGTGACGAAATGCCAAATTTCACCAGGCGGTCTGGCGAATTCAGGTCGACAGACACCTGGACGAGGCATGTCTGCATGTCTTTGCTCCTGACTCGCCTTGGGTTCCTACAAACTGTCTGAGGAATGGCTCCTCTGTTCCTGTATGCGACTATATGCCAGCGTAGAAACAGAGAAAGATCTCAGAAGACCCCGTCAACACACCTGAAAACCGAAAGCACAGCAAAACAGCGACCACTCAGAAGAGCTCGGTGTGAAACCATAGAACGGACAACACCGAAGATTCCGCAAAACGAATAGAATGGCGCTGCCGGCATCTGGCAGACTGAACCGCTGCGGCTCCGCCCGCAAGCACTCCACACAGTGTCCTCTTTTCTCTGAAAGAAAGCACCGCATAGTATTACCACACTGTTTGGGGTGCATGTTTCGGTATACACACATACAAACAGAGAGCCAGAGACAGAGAGAGAAACACGTTACAAGCGCTTCAGGAATATGCATCTATATTAGTTACAACCGTTACAACTATACATGTCATACAAAACGAACTTATTTAACTTAGTAGCACATAGCAGAATAGAGATGTACATGAAGACAGTGCCGGACAGTAAACAAGTGCTTGGCGAGGCATTCGCGTCTGATCGAGAGTTGGGCCTTTCCACCTGGCGACATTGGAGACACCTGGCGAGGCAGGCAGGACGTGGACAAGCTGGCGCGTTTCACGGCGAGTTCAGATGTCCTGCAGCATGCTTTAAATCCACGCACGGTGCAAGCAGAAAGGATCACACAATTAGACTTGAACTCTTGACTTGACTTCACACCGACGCCAAAACCAGCAGCAACAGTTCAGCTGAAGCCGTCCTTCCCACGCTTGGGACTGCTGGAGGCCGAGGACTTGGCATCCTGGTACAGGCAAGGTCTCAGTGGGAGTGTAATATGGGGGCTTTAATAATTAGAATAGGGTTTGGGGGTATGATATACTATAATTAATGTAGTAAGGAACCCCAAACCCCTATTCTAATTATTGCGGCCCGTACATTACATGGTCCTTTTGATGGAAGCCTCCGTGCGGAAGGATTTGGACAAGGACTACCCTGGTCTTCTGCACACTCCGACACCGCACCGTCCTGCTGCTTCAGCTTTTCCTGCAGCCGAGGCAGTACAGTTCCGGACGTGCGGCAGGGGCAGGCATTTCGGGGTTACGATCGGGAATCACGCACACATACAAAACTCAGGCCATGTCGGCAGGCCATGCATGCGGCAATGTCGCTCGCACCTTCAGGTGAACGTTCTCCAACTTGATGCGGAGCAAGGCAAGTGAGGCCACCTCCCACATGTATGAGCCAACATCAGAATGCGCCCGGTGCGAGTGTAACTATGCATGACGACATGCAACACTTGACAACATCTTTAGACCCGACCACGAATAAGAATTATCACATCAACGCCTTTCCAAACCAACACCGTCCTCATCCGTATATCATCACCATCATCATCGTCGCCGTCCATCGTCATCACCGGCATATGTAATGGCACAATATTGCCATCGCAATGTTCTAGCCGTCGACCCCTCGTGGCGTGGATATCGCACGTGGCAAATTTGTGAGCTCTGCAAAAACACTACAACACAACGCATAGGAAGCGACCAAAGTGCAATGTACGGTTCAGGTCCTGCGATATCTAGTAAAGGTGCCACTGATGGCTGAGAACATGCATGGCGGGCAATCTTGGCAGCTGAATGGGTTGTAGCAGCGCTGTGGCAAGGCGTGAACTCTAGTGACTCTAGTGGACCAAGCCCATCTCAGCAAGTACTAGACATCGTTGACCCTTGGTAGCCTGATGCCAAGAACTGAAGTCGAGTTTACGCTTAACACCGGCATGTGCGCAACCTGAAACTCCCAAACAACCTACAGCGCACCATGTCCTTCCAGCTCAGAAAGCTCCGCTTCAGGAGTGCACCCTCGGGCAGGTCCTGGGACCTTGGACAGCAGTAGCCAAGCTGCAGCATTCAATTCGAAACATTTCAAGCTGTATCTAAAGACAGGCGACCGACGGAGCCGGAGTCGGGCACTACCAAGACCAAAACGGGCCACGATCATAGTCGCAGTGGCCATCGCTATCCCAAGAAGTAGTAGCGGAGAAGGAGGAGGACGACGACTACTAACACTACTACTACAACTCCAACGACGATTGCTGGCACCACGGTGCCAACGATCAAGAAAACTACGCATGACATCGGCAGAAGTTGTTGTTGTTGCTGCTGTTGTTGTTGTAGTAAGTTCTAGTTGTCTTGATTTTCTTTTGGTAACGTGAGCCCATGGTGTCCTTAGCCGCCGGGACTACGGCCACGTCTGCAGCCTTTGCCGCAAGCAGCAGCTATCAATATCGTGATCATCACCAAGGCTATTGTCGGCATATCTAACTTCTCACATGAAGCCTATACTACGTCCGCCTCACACCAGAGCAAGAACAGAGCTGGCCGCTTCGGCCAAGAAAGCAAAAATAGACTATTCAATTATATTCTATTCTGTTCTGTTCTATTATGTTCTCTCTCCATCTATCATTCACACAGGCATGTTACACATCATGAATATGTATATATATATATATATATATGCTTGTGATCATGCATATACAGATGTTACATATAAATATATATCTCTATATACACTTATATGTAATAGTGTTGACAAAAAGCTGCCGAGGTTGCGGCCCACCGATTGTACCGAGCCCATAGCTACCTAGGTCAAAGTCAAGAATTGAAAACTCGAGGACACGGCTCGTTCTGGGTTTGTGGTTCCAAGATCACTTGGACTGCCCGCATAATGGGCCTGCGTCTGCAACTCAATTTTTGACTAGCTGCCTACCCCCCCTTCTACTGGATGCTGGACTACACTCTGCTCTGCTTTTCTCGGCTTTTCTGGGGCATGCTGATTCTACTCATAACAGCTATGCATCTTCAAAGCGATACTCGCTAGCACACAAGACTTCGATACTCACGGTGACTGTTGTCTTGGTCTGGCAGGACAAGAACAATCACAAACCAAGGAAGACTTCGAACACTAACCCTATTCACACAATTGTACTGCAAGAAGTATAGGTGTCAACCTCTTTGAAAAAAAGCATCCTGAAAACGTTCAGACTAAGCGCGTCAACATATTTCAGAGTCGCTTCAAACATGCCCTTCCTGCCTCCGGCATCGCTTTGAGCGAAGTTTGGCAGGGAGAAGTCGAAGGCAGGGCGGGTCTGGCGGCTTCAGGGTTCTGGTTCCAAATGGCTTTCAAAGGGGCCTAGCTTTGAGGCAGGGTTGTAGTATAAGGTTTCAAGGAGCTGTATAAGGCTTCCGGGTTTGATTTTAGGGTGCAGGGTTTACGGAATGTTGAGGAGTTGTGGTGAGGTCTTTAGTCTGCGAGGGCTTAGGATTGTTGACCCTGGGCCGGTTTCCAGCTTTGAACTTGCAGTCTTCGACAGGAGTTCTAATTCCAAAACTCTCTTATCATGGTATTTGCATACATGTGCATACATGTGTCTGTGTGTGTGTACTTTAGTTTTACGCCTTTTTTGCAAGTACGCCGGTAGTATGCTTTGCTACTGGATTCCGCTCATCAAGCAACCGTCTATCATGCTGCACATAGCTGCACTGCACACCCCATCACGACAGCTAGCCCGAAGAGCGCTGCAGGATGCGACGCCAATTGCTGCTGTTCAATTTTGACGAACTGTGGATCAACCCATCAGGTCGGAAAGCTCTCCGGGCCAACCTTCGACGGCAACGGCAGCGGAGGTGTTTGTGGCAGCAAGCTAAGCTTCCAAGATGCCTCAGGAGCATATCCATAGGGTCAGGTGCAAATCGCCCCGTCACATGAATGGAATCATGTTGGAGAGCATTAATTTGTCTGTGTTCCTGATCTCGCCCCAGTGTCACTCAGTGGCAATGCTTATAATGTGAATTTGTAAACAGGAGCGGCGCGTGCAGGGCTTGCGAATGCCTGAGGCTAGTGGAGGGCCCCATGGACAAAAGGGCAAGCAGCACGGACTACACACAACAATCCTGCCATAGCAATAGGCACCGGACGTCCGTGGGCAAGCTCCTCGAATGGACGGAGATTACAAACGAAGTACTTACAACTTACGACAGAGCGCAGTTGTTGGACCGCAAATTGCCGTCCACGCGTGACTTCGACAGAAAGAGCCGGCAGCTATTTGGTGCTCAGTGCGGCGCGCTGGCGGCGATTGTGTTGTGGTGTGCCATGGAGGGCTTCCGACCTTGGTTTACTGTGAGCCATTGCAGTCGCAGGCACCACAACTCCCAACACATGCCTGAAATATACTGACAGATACGCACATACTTGTCATTACATGTGTGTGTGTATCTGTATGTATGTATATATATATGTATACACATACTGTCACTAGTACTATCACATACACATAACTGCACATAGGCACGTAGTCATCATCCAAACAATGCACAGTGAATTGCTCAACACTCCAGAGGCATGATAATTTGCAACCGTCGAGGATATGCGGTGATCTCTTCGGACCCGAAACCTGACCAGCTAAATTCAGCCTCAGACCGGAAATTGGCCCGGCTTCCATGTCGGCCTGCTCGTGGACTAGAATCAGAAAGGCTTGAGTATTCCGGAGACCCTCGGCACGAAACTGGGGGGGAAGGGAAGGTACCACAGCGGAATATGTTGCTGGTATTTTGGGCTTCGTTTCTGTTACTTGTATTAGCTGCGAACGTGATGTCTCTCTTGACTGCAGGAATCTCAAGTGCGAAGGATCCCAAGGCTGACCCAAGAGCCTCGTCTGCCACTGCGCTGACGACTGAAGCGCGACTGGCAAGTCAGTTATGCTTGACCGTAAGATTGCCCAAAACGTCTTTTTGCTACGTCTTGCCTTGATTTCTTAATTACATGACTAATTTTGTTTTTGGTAAAATACTACAATATATTAATATACAAGATAATATCAGACAATTAATGCCTTATATAGCAGAATGCACTCCTGTTTGAAGCAGGAGTCGTCTCGAGCGCCTCTGCGCTGCAGTCTCCAGGCGCGGAGGCAAAGGCACCTGGAAGTATTTCGGTGGTTTTCTTTGCTAAGTGTAGCGGCCGTTTGGGGTTTCCGCGAGGGTTTAGGGATTTGGAGTCAGGGTGCTTGATGAAAGATTTCTCAACAGCATAGTATAAGAAGTTCGGGGTTGACGAAAGCCGAGACTTCCGGATTGGCACCTTCAGGTCCAGCCTTGGAGGGTGTCCAATGCTTATCCTACTCTGTGCTTTCCTGCACTCAAACTTGTATAGTGGATCAGTACTGACCAAATGTTATGAAGTAGCGGTTTTTGAAGCAGAGCTAGATACCGCTGTTTTGCGCGATGTGGGTACCCAAAAAGTCTCAACAGGTATTTATTCCTAGCCAAAGCGCAAGCTTGCTGCCTGACACTCGAGAGAATGTCGGAAACTAAGCCTGACGACTGCACCAGGATCCTAATACAGGGACTTTGAATGAATTAAAATAAGGTTTCGGGGTATGTAGCACTGACACTATTTTGGGATAATCGTACGGAGCAAAGAAGGAAGTGCTAATTCTTCAGGCTTCGCTAATATCCGTCAACCCTGAACCAGGTGCCACCGGAGAGCAGCAGCAGCCGATCGGCACTCGCCCAGGCCTGCCGAGAAGCTGAACTTCAGGCTATGAAGTCGTTATTCGGGAGTTTCCGAAAATAAAGGGCCCTAATATAGTCTCCTATAATAGTAGGACCCTTGTCATAAGGACCCGAAAATAAGGTACCCCTAATTGTCGGAAACTCCCTTTTTGACAAACGACTGTGCTCAGCGATTCCTTATCAATGAGGTGTGTTATGAGGTTTTACCTTGGTGGTCTGCAGTTTTCGTCGCAACACCTTTGAACGTAAACCTATCGCAAACACTGCACACCGCACGCCCAATCAGCAAAACTGCACAGCGAGCCGTACGTTTCATAGCTTTTGATTCGTACTGTTATCGAAACTGGAAACTGATGCATAAGCAAACAAAGCTCCGCAAAGCCACCAACCCTCAAACACTGCCATTGAGGACGTGCAGGTAAAGCTAAAGCGAAGAACACACGAGACATGCAAATGGGAGACCAACGGACATGGAGACGTGAGCCAAAAGCCTATGAGATGCAAAGGCCCGCAACGATGTGCGGATCTGCACTCAACAACCGGCGCCTCTGCAGCGAGTCGATCACCCAGCTCCCTCCAGAAAGCAGGGCTGCACAAATTATGAATCGGGAAAGTTCATACACTGTTACACAGAATGAAATCTACTACTACTACTACTACTACCACTACTATTACTACTGCCACCACCATCACCACCACCACCACGACCACCGCCACCACAATCACCACTCCCACTATGTACTGCCGCCGCTACAGCTGCCGCCACAGCATACAACGAACAATCGCATATTCTCGGGGAAGACATCAAACTGCCCCGAAAAAGTGCTAGCAAGTCCTGCTAAAGTTCCGAAATTAAGTGTGTCTGTGTGTGCCCATGTGTATATGCAAGAATGTAGATTCCCAGTGGATATATCTATTTCTATACCTGTATACGCTGTATCTATGCATGCAAACACACACACACACACACACGTACGTTTATTCGCAGCCTGGCATGCTCCGTGCGAGCTTTGAGCTCAGCAGGGCTGACCTGCCATAAAGACTGAGAAAACATCCGCAACACCGTGCTGGAGGTGGATGTTGACACCACGCTTTGGAGCTTAGCTTCTAGGGGTTCGGGCGGTTCAAGGGTTGAGTTTGTGAAAGTTGCTAAATACGACTCGTACCCATATGCATTGCTCTCATGCGGCAGTGATCGGACAAGCTGTGAAATCCGTAGTCAACAACAATCTTGCTCATGGCAAGTCAGCCTGGTCAAGCTACCGCGCATCCATGAGCAACGGAAGTGCTAAACTGAGCTGCCCGGCTGGGAGCTTTTGTGGGCTTGATGCTCCGGTCCCTGTGCAAACTGGAAGCTTGCAGGCTCTGTTGCAGAATTTGTAGACACTGTTCAAGCTTTCAAAACACTTCGAATGTCGCCGCCTGGAGTTCGAGGCGATGCCGGTGCCAGGAAGCCCAAGGGCATCCCTGACGGGCAAATCGACAATAACGCTTTAACGCTTTGGCGAGGCTTGACTCAGGGTGTGGGCTTTTTCGGAAACGTGCCGTTCTCGAGAACCTCAAATGACTCGATTCAGGTTCAACTCTCCCTTCGCAGGCCTCAATCCGCGGCAGTCTTCATGAAGCTTTCATTGTCTGCTCAAGGCGATGCCACAAGATGCCATCGAATCCACGCAGTGAGTCTCAACAAATCCATAACTTGCTGGTTGATTGGCTAAGTTGACCGGCGGGCATTCGGCTTGCACTCTCGCTCTCTTCCCCAAGCAGCATATCGGTGCATGTGGGTGGTCAGATTGGATGCCGTTTCGGTTGCCGTGAGAAAGCCAAGGGACTGCCATCAATGCACATGCATCAACTTATGGACAAGAAGGTGCGATGTTCTGCGAAGAACTTGTCCGAAAGCAGCGAACGAAGGGAGCGTCATTATGCAAAGCGACACCGATGCCCCCTGTTTTTGCAGCTCTTGGTCGCGCTCACGGGGCACTAGTCACTACCTACTGCTAACTAGGTTTCCTAGGTCAACTGCCGGTGAGTGCCTCATGTAGATTGCGCAACGCACTGGACCTCAGCCACCCCTACATGCCATCAGGAGAATCCCCACATTGACATGTCTGCTTGGACAAAGCTCTGTCCGGGAGCTTGTTGTCGTTGCTTGCATGTCGGGGGACATGCTGCACCGAAAGCGTTCGGTCACGGTCCAGCCAGATTTCCCTCCGAGACCCGACTCAGCAGCGGGCATCCCCACAGTGAACATGCCTGGCAAAAGCGTGGGGGGGATGCAAGCAAGAAGCTAAGAAGCAGTAGCCCAACGCTGAATTTTTCCGCCGAGCAGCCGAAACCAAGGAGTCCCAGCAAAAACTCTGCCGGGCCGAAGGCCACGGCACCCTGGCGACTGAGGCCGAAGGTCACAGCCACGGGCACCTGGGAAGAGCTTTGAGGGGCTTGAATGCGCTTGAATGCGCCAGAGATTCTTGTCGATTCAGAGTCGCTGGGGGGAAACTCGGACTGTGCCGGATCAGACTCTTCACGAGGTTGTTTGATGATGTTTCTAAGGTGCAAGCCGCGAGGATGCGTAGCGATAAGATCGTCACGCACAAAGAAGGCTGAAGCAGTCTTGCTGAGGCTGGCACGAAGACCTGAAGAATCGTTAACAAACCAGTGGAGATCACCTGGGTCGAGATCTTGGTCTCTCTGCGCATGGACAGCTTTCATGCCCGCTGCTGAAACAGTCCAGCCTTCCCTCCTGTCTGCAAAACACTTCAGGCACGGGACGGCCAGAACTTCCGTGAAGTATGGCATGAACAAGGCCACCATCAGAGCACCCATCCTGAGTCGTTTCAATCAAGCGGCATCTTCCGATTCCTGCCTCTCGGGAGAACTACTGTTAAAACCTCTCGCCCAAGCCATCCTTGATCCAAGCTCAGAAGTTCTGAAGACGAGTTGTCGTCGGGCTTTCGATAGAACATCCTTCGTTTGCAATGGTTGCGATGAACCCACGGCCCTCCGGATTCTAAGTCCCGGCTCTCGGAACAGCCAAAGCGAGAATACCGGCAATATCAATGTGTCGTTGGAGCGCTGCTCATGCCGCGCACACTTGAAAGTGAATAAACTGAACAAACCTGATATGCAGCATTCGTGCAAGTAAACAGAATTACTGGTGGTCGTCGTACTCATAGATCACTACTCACCCATCGATGTTGGTAGCAAACCACAATTGTAGCAACAGGCTGACGTCGAAACCTCAAACCCGACAGCCCAGGCACACGGCCACGACGCGTAGACTCCCATTCACGACGGCATTGGACAGCAAATGGGAGTGCTCGGCTTCGAGAACTCGAAAAACGCAGTACCTGGAATCTCAATACCACTGAGTTCGAAATGATCGCGATAGCCAGGCTTGCAAGGCCGAGAGTGGGTTCACAAAGACTGTGCACGGCTGCACATCTGCCACATTTGACGCATGTCCAGAATGTAGCAGAAGCATTGCATTTTGAATAATAGCAATGCCAACGATATTGACAGTAGCAATGGGTCTGCTGTCTCACTGGCCGATTGCACACGCAAATGTCACCTGCAGCCCAGGGGCAAAACCACTGGAGCCGTAACCATGAGGTTGGAGACCACAGCGCAAGCCAGAAGATATCCTGACATTGCATGAACAAGCTGCGTTGTATATCTGTCATGCAAAGTCGAACCCTAGTAGGAACCCTAACAGGAGCCTGGCAAAATACCCTCGGATACCTTTTGAAACTCCTTGCATCTGAGGATCCAAGCATCCACCTGAGCAAGAACAGCAGGAAACTCATTAGGACTCATAAATAAGGCTGTCGCCCCACATCAAAGCTTCTGCTTCTGATGCACATCCGAACATAAATTTTCACACCCTCATACAAGGTATCATGTCAAACCGTTTTCCATATGACTGCTACATACCAGCTTGAAGCTTCACACTGTGCATTCTTGTAAGTTGCTACGGAATGATAACTATCTGGTGCAAAACTTCCTTGTGGCTTGTGTGCTGTGTGCTGGCACAATACTTGCCCTGAGAAGCGAAAACTCCTTGCTTAACAACCCGTGCAAGCATGTGCCCAATCTCAAAAACAACAGCCGGAACCTGGATGCGTTTTGTGCGAATTTCTTGCCCGCCCTGCCCCCCCCCCCACTCTCAAATGCCGGATGCTTTTCCGCGATTTTTCGACAAGCTCTTGCTTTGCAGCTACATTGTAGAGCAAACAACACGGTTCCCCAGTGCAAACTGCCGCAACTCAATTTGCGACGCTGCTTTAAACGTGTTTAGCGATTTCTGTCCCATACTCACTGACACTACGCTTTGTTCCTTCGCTGTCCGCTCGTCAACCTACCGGAAAAGTTTGCAACCCTTGTCTAGAGATGGGTCAACGCCACGCCGATGGGCATTGGTGCTTCTGTGCATATATTTGGGGACCCTCCACAAAGGGATCCTGATTGTAATGGACCAAGAATAAGCTATTCCTATGTATTCCCATGAAGCCGATTTAGTCCCAGTTGCTTCTGCCCCGGGGTCTCGGTTTCCGGGACGCTCCCAGGGCAGCCAGGGCGCTCACACATGGAAAGCCTTTCAAAGCAAAGCGGTACAAGTCTATACTCTGAACCTAACATAGAGCATTTTGATCTGTGCGGCCCTGCAATGCATTTTCGTTTCCGTCAAACTCCCGAGCCATGAAGCAAAGAGTAGCCACCGTGCCACTCGAGGAGAAGAACAGTTGTGGTGGCAGATTTTACATGCGATGATAGTCGACAATACTTACCTGAAGCAGCGGCAGTGGCATAATCAGCAAGAACAAGCGGTACAAACCATCGCAAGCAAATGAAGAACTGCCAGGACAAAGAGTGAAGCTGCAGGAAAGTCTGGCCAAATCTTGGCTGCTCAATGCACAAGATTGGGAACCCAAACACATGCAAGTGAGTCTAGCTGGCGTGAGTGGACCCGAGCCTAGCTTGGTGTCTGCCTGAATTCGAAAATCCGTCAGCACATCTCCGGCATGCGATCTTGGCAGCATCAATGGCTGCACAGCCCTGTGTCGGTTAGCATGATACAAGCCGCATCGTACAACGCAAACCCCCAAACACCCCAAACCCAGGATGCCCACTGAGGCCGACTCAAAATGTTGCCGGAAACATCTTCGCCCCAACCGAGGAAAGCCACCTCAACATCTTGTTGACTTGTTGATGTAAGGACATCCGCAACACATCCAAACGCTGTATAACCTGCGTACAACCTTCCTTGAAAGCAGGCGCCCGTGTGTGAAGCAAGCAACCATGGTTGGATAAGCGCTCGCAGACATGCACGCTACATGCTGCAAATCGTGGGCCAGATGCGGATGCTTTAGGATGTCTGTCTGAGCTACTGTTCGGCCGAGATCTTGAAGCAACATGATCGACGGATGCAAAGCGACACAAGGCCCATCCAAGTTTAAGGTCAGCTGCACAGCCCAGCCCGACATAGATGCCGGTGACGGCGAGAAAGGATCTGAGCCGTTGGTGCCACATGCAGCGAACATGGAGGCTTTGCCTACGGGGCGGAGGGTCGTCCTCAATTAGCCGGAGATGTCAAATGTGGTTGAACCCAGAGCAATCTAAACCAATGTTTTCGGAAAAGTGTGTGGCTGCTAGCCGAGCCACATTCGCAAAGCCCAGCGCAACTGCTGCGGCTCCTGCTGGCAAGCAACACATGGACAGAGAGCCATGACACTAACATCTACTAAGCCTGAAGCTCTCAAATAATGCCGATCCTTCATGTCGTGCTTCATGACGGGCAGCACGTCTGCTGGCGAATATGCATAAACCATAACGGCCTCAGCTCGACAAATAGGTTCTGCGGGAGCCCACAGAGATCACGTCGCGACTCTCAGCTTCCAACAAAATCCGCCAAAACATCGCTGTAGCTCTCAGGCCATCTGCCAGCATCAGTCGTGCATTCAGCAACAGGTCTAACTGTTCACACATGCTCAGAAACAGTACGCAAACTGAATAACTGACCCACTCCTTGCTGAGCCGTGCTCACCAGGACGCGCTGCAGCATGAAAGCCTGTCAGACATGAAAGCCAAATCACAATGCACCTGAGTCTTTGAAAGCCTGCCAAAGACCAATTATGTGGCCATCACACCCCGACATCGTCGTGAACAAACGTCGCAAGGTTCTAGGGGTTTGGGAAGTTTAGGATATTGGATGAAGCGTTATACGGTTCAAGGCTGCATGCTCTTACAACGATGGTCAGTCAATGCTCGTCTTGCTGATTCCGTTGTTGCTGCTTGGTGATACGGCGTTGATTGTGATTGCGATTCAGGTGTTGGTGATCATAAGATTGGTCCAATGATACGGAATAGAAGCTCCGGTAGCTTTGCGATCAACAGTGGGCTTGCTTGGTTGCCCCCATTCGCATCAAGAAGCGAGCACGCATGGCTGCGTCACAAGAGCCACTAAGTCCGTTGTGTGAAGCCCGGGCCGGCATAGTTTCGGCGCCCCTCATGGTGAATGTTTCTGAATGTCAAAGTCAAAAGCGAGGCGGGAGCCATGCCTCCAAAGAGTGGAATGCTTCACTCAGGTTAACACGCTCAGCATGTGAAGCAACTTGCAAGACGGGGACTCACGACAGATAGGATTCAAGGTGCTCGTTTGTGTCCCCGTTCGCTTTTGGTGGATTCGGGCGGGACATGGTGAACATCGTTTCAGCCTGGTTTCAGCGATGCCGTACATGCAGGATGGCTCTGCAAAGTGGGCAAATCAGCCATTTCGAGCCGGCAGTATGAGCATGCTCTCTTGAAAGCTGCGATCATCCTTGCACTAGCACTCCGCCCCCGCCCCCCTGCAAAACCAGCCCACGGCACCGGCCTCCAGCAGTGATGGTGAAAAGATAGCATATGGATGCCACCACACCTCAGTTGTAGTGCGTATGGATGTCAAGCCCGTAGCTCAGTCTAAGTGCAACCAAGCGTGCCAATGACAGACCTGGGCCACACTTCGACCAGTTGCGGTGTTGGGACATTTCAGCCTAGTGAGTGCGATGCAGCAGTCAGGCTCCACGCCATCTAGAAATCACCGTGATGTCCCGCACGAAGATTAATCGCATGCACAGAACCGCACCTCGAGTGTTGAGCTGCTGGCATACATTACCACTGGCCCGGACCGTCCCAGCCTGTTACTGCCCAAACACGCTGCGAGACCCAGCCAGCGATGTAGTTGAGGTTGGTCCCAATCACGACGAAGTACACACCACACTTGCCTGAGCTGGCTAGGCTAAGTCCATCTGCATGTTTCCGCAAGTCGGTACTACGGATCACTCGCGGCATGAGCCAACAAGCAAAATCACCATGCAACCATTAGCATTCGAAAAGGCGCTGATTTGGAAGACGCCAGTCAGAATGAGAACCTCAGCTCCGCTTCCGGCATGCGATGGCTCGGGCCTCCCCCAATAAAACGACGCGATGGATCTGTTACCTTTGATTAGTTAGTAAACCATTCGTGCATCACACGGGGAGCTGTTGTGACCTGTCGAGCCAAGGAGCTGCACGTCTGCCACTTTGGCCGAAGCATTCCTGGCGAATTGCAATGAAGTAAATGCTAGATCGAGGTCATATCGAAGCAGTACACGGTGTATCTTCCTGATATCCAGGCTGGAACGGATTCAACCATTCATAGATTTCATAAATTGCGGTATTGGTCAGTGTGGTTATTGAGGTCATATCTACACCGGCTTACGAAGGGAAGAAAGCAAAGCACATCAAGAAACCAACATTAACTAAAACTATCTGCCTGCACTTCTTGTGCAAACCGTGGTGGCTAATTACCCGGCGCAAACAGCAGTATTCGTGCAGGCCCCAACACACAAACGACCAAAGAGTGTCACTTGAGGCGGGAAAGGCCGGGTTGGACACCTGCGGCTTAATGTGCTTCCCGACTCCAGGAATGCAATTTTACCACATTGCCGACTCGACTCGAAACAAGTCGTAAGCCTATGCAACCTATGTCGCTCGATGTGTACACCAGCGATGGGGCAAATGCTGGCACGGTGATCGACAATGCGAGATTTCACCATTCAGCATGGGACCGGGGTTACCCTCACAGGCATTGTGGGATGCCGTTGGGGATGTACCAAATTCTCAAGCTGCCAAGCAACGGAAGAAATCCACAACAGGGCTTCGAAGCAACTATCTGGTACGGGCCTGCTACATCACTGCATCAGGACAAGATATTCCAAGTATGCTGCCGAAACCAATGCCTCGATGCAACAACAGGGATCAAAACTCATCCATGGCACAAGTGGTCCAAAACATGCAATGCCGGTATGGATAGAGCCAGTCCTGGACGACGTCCCCTCGGCTTGTCAACTGGCCCGCGAGGGCAAGCACGGGTGCTGACGGCAGGCCGTCAGCATCTAGAAAGGAGAATGGCATAAATTTACAAGCATGCCAATCAAGCGGTATCCTCTGTGGTGTGGGACCCCCGAAGCAAGCCGACTCCCGGTGCTTGCTGCATCCTTGTCATGAACACATCAACACGGTCGCTTCTTAGCGGCACAAGCAGCAGCAGTAGATTGCGGCCAGGTCGCCGATATTTCTGGGATGCGTGCCGTGCGCGACAGCAATGGCCTCGAGTGCGCGGTCCACCTCAGAGTGCCAGAAGCTGGAACTAAACAAGCAGTAGACAACCACTGACACTGATGACAATCAGATATAGTATTGTCTTATTCCTTGTTCCGAGCACCTTTTCCTTTAAGATCTGACTTTCAGACAATTTGGGAGCCTCTTCACAGCCGGGAAGATGGCATGCGATCCTACCGAGGCACTTGAGGACCTTGCTCCCTATCACCAGACACATTAACATGTCGAAGCAATGATTCGACTCAATGACAAGAAGCCAATAGCAATCCTAAGGAGTCGGAGGCTCGTGGCACGGGGGATCATGCACAAAATACTTGAGTCAAGTTTTTATGGTACGAAGACCGCAGGACCTGTTGCCGAACACATGTGCGCATCTTTTCAGGGACCAGCACGACCCGACCTGCCGAATTAACCACTCCCGTCGCAAACCAAGAAGACCGCGGTAAAGAGAAATTCAATAAAAGAAAAACCTGTGTGCTACTCACAAGTACATCCGCCCACCGAAGCTTGACTCGCAAGGCTGGGGCAAGCATGCAAGCGTGGTAGGACACCGCCCCGGCAAAGACAACCATCGCTGGACCCAGCACCTGCAACGAGCTGCTCGGTCTGAGCACTGCCGCGCTCCGGATTCCCATAGGTTGAAGGTCGATAAACCATAACAAAGGCAAAGCCCTTTGAGCTTCAACGCCCCCTCCTGCGATGTGCCGCTGTATTGCTGTACAGAACACGATTCTACGACTGCGGCAAGAGACAATCCGAGGTCCGAGGCTCACGCCCAGCCATTGTTCGCCACCATGCGAGGCAGGCTCAGCACGCTCGCACCCACCATACAGGTCCTTTTTTGCACCAGGCTGCCGAGCATGTCTCAGGCTTTAAGCTCACATAATGCCGGATGCGGAAAGGCAGAAATGATCGCGCAAAAACAGTCTGAACAAATCTCTGCTGGCAAGATGCACGAGATTAGTGGCTGCGTCCTTTCTGGTCATCTTCGCATGATCCTGGCATATGTAGTGTGACAAACTGCTCTGACACATAGATGCGGCATGGTCGCAGCTCTTCTGAAGTAAGTTGCTCATTCCTTTGCACTCATGCGACCGCGACGAAACATGCACGTAGGCATGCATGCATGGACGGATGAATAGTGCTCACGCAAAGCTGTCAGCACATGGGTACACAGTGTATGCACATCAGTCCAGCTTCGATGAAAGCTAGACTTCCAAAAGCTTTGCCATGTGTTAGCCATGGTCTCGAAGGGGATGAAGACTTCTGCTTGTTGCATTAGGGTTGCTTGCCTCCTCGCTTGCGCCGCCGCTTTTGGTCGGTGTCTCATCATCCAAGTATTTCAAAAGGTAAGAGTGCGTTTTTTGTGTTGTGGGTCCGTATTTCAACACGTATCAAGCTTGTCTAAGACTGCATCTACATAAATACATGAAGGTATGTATACGCATATACATACCTACAACCCTGTCGGCCCAGAATAACAGCCTGATGCCAAGCAGACCGGAACTTCAGCCCGCTCAAAAGATTCAAGCCCGCCGGAAGAATATCAGCCCGCAGGAGGAATTATAGCCCGCCTCAGTTCATCTAGGGAANCAGAATAACAGCCTGATGCCAAGCAGACCGGAACTTCA
The DNA here is from genome assembly GCA_003297005.1 of Symbiodinium sp. clade A Y106. Lineage (NCBI taxonomy): Eukaryota > Dinophyceae > Suessiales > Symbiodiniaceae > Symbiodinium > Symbiodinium sp. clade A. Next base: position 56,730 of record BGNK01002586.1, on the reverse strand, counting down.
GCCCGCTCAAAAGATTCAAGCCCGCCGGAAGAATATCAGCCCGCAGGAGGAATTATAGCCCGCCTCAGTTCATCTAGGGAAGCTTCCGACTATATTGGGCGACCCAGAGGCTCAAACTGCATTGGAAAATAGCAGGAACGATCAATTCCAAATAGAAGCATTCCCAAAACTTTGCAACCGAAACAGAACAGCCTCGGCCCCGAATGTTTCCTTCCTCGCTGCCTTCTGTGCTCTGGCGGTCGACGACGATGCGGCGAAGAGGCGCACGATTGGGCAAACTTCTTGAAACTGTAAGCTTGTGCATTAAGTTCAAAAGTACAAGTATTATTCAAGGCTTCGGCCTAAGTTAGAGCTAAGGGTGTTTAGTACTTAGGAGTCCCACTCAGTGTTTACCCTCTTTCCGCCGTCTACTAACAGCTCGAATTTTCAGGAAAAGACGATGGAACACCCGGTAGCCTTGCTTGCGAACATCCACTTTCCTACTGAGCCTACTGACCCTTCCTACGAAATCTTCGTCTTGCTCGCACGACCAGGCCTCCGGGTTTAAAACTAGTTGGCAGCCGCTGCACAACTGCTCTTTCAAGGAAACAGCTACATGATGGAGCCCGTGATTCTTGGGTTTTTGTATAAATGCCCGATAGCCCTGCCTCAAGCAAAGGGACCCCAACAACTGGTAACCACGGAGAACTCTCATCATCTCGATATAAAGTTTCCGTGCACAAGGTCTCGTCATCCACAGTCCATGCTTGTGGATTGAAGAAAACATGCTCAGATAGGCTTGGGCGAGCTGTCGCATTTTCTGCAACATACCGGTATCAGCATGCTGGGGTGGATCACGAAGGACTAGAGTCAAGTACCACAGCAGCCATTTCATCATCAACGTGGTATCAGCACCTTTAGTGTTGCACCAAGGAGCACTAGCAAGGCTCTTCATGTTCAGGAAAGCTTTATTGAAGCTTCGTAGGGAAGGGTGATGTCCCTCGGCTTTGGTCCAAAGCACAAAGGCTCGGTGAGCTCTGTCGAGCCTTACAGGGAAGGAGAAGCCATCGCTCTCACAACCCTCGAAGTCAAAAAACTCTCGGCGAGCCAAGTACACCAGTATACCACCTGTGATGTTTCTTCCGATTCCCATCTTACAAAGATGAAAGGGATCTAGATGGAGAAGTTGTTCAGGGGCAGGATATGCAGGAATGGTGGCGAGTACCGGGACAGGCTCACTGTCGCCCCAGGGACGACTAGCAAAGCACGTCAATCGCCATTGCGGGGTTTCGGAATAGTCCTCAAATATAGGACCTCTCCCTCCAGCCTCACACATGTGGCAAACCGGCCCAGTATGCACAGTTCCACTTCTAGCATAAGACCTTTGAAGATGAAACAAATTCTTGTGCCATTCCATATCCCCTTTCACAGCAACGACGGCTCCGTAGAACCTACGAGTTCCTACGAGAAACCCTTCTTCGAAGAGGCTTTTGAAATCAGAGGCCATCCGTGTATGCAAAAGCTCCATCACTTCAGGGTTCTTTTGGTAAACCCAAGAACCAAGACTGAAGAGCAACCATCGGGATGCAAAGGTGGAACCTCGGTAATTCGTTATTTGCTTCATGAGACAGTCACGGATGTCTTCTGGCAGGCAATAGTCATCAAGCGAATCGCCAGCAGTACCGAACGAAGGCAAGCCCCGGCATTGCATCAGATCTTGTTCACAAGTGCAACTGCTAGGAGGATCTGGTAAAGAGCCCAAGATACTTTGCATGCTTAGCACCATGCACTTGCCTTTCTTTTGCGACCTACCCTCATCACCATGTATGAGCAACGGCACAACTTGCCCCAAACAGTGTTCTAGCGGTGAATCAAACACTTTGTGATGAGGGTGACCACATCTGTACATTTGCCAAAAGCAACTGAAGTTCTTGCAAACATCACCTGGCCCGGCAAGCAATTCTGGTGAGGAGTCCATGAGGTACGATAGCCAAGATTGAGGTCGAACATGCCATGTTCTTAGACGGTCTTGAGTATCATGGTCTATGGCAGTTATAGGAACTGGCAACGATAAACCCCTTAGACGAAAAAACCTCTCAGCAAATGCTTCCGGATCCTTCGTGGCACTAACTTTCTTGCCTGCAGGCACGATTGTGCCCAGAGTCAGATTCACTGATTTCGCTGTGGCCTGGGCTGATGTGGGCTGATGTGGGCTGATGGATGACCCTATTGGCTGCATTGTGTCAATAAGGAGGAACGGGGTCTGCGTAATTCTAGGGTTCGAAACTTTTTGGATAAAGTCGCGATCGGATTTGGGTTTCGTATAAGAGTTGTGATACATGCTGGGTCTGATCACGAGGATTGGGTTCAACTTTACGTAGTTCAGACCTATCATAAGACGAAGTGCTCCATCGGCGAGGTTTTCAGCCAGGCGTTGAAGAAACTCCGTCTCATCGTTATCGTCATCGTCATCCGTACGACCTGGCATGTGTGCCAGTATCGGCTAAAGCTTGGGGGTCTGGTTGCGGACTTTCGTGATTCGTAGAAGAAAGACTTGTTGCCTAGAGAGGCTTCGTAGGGCTTGAAGCATAGGGTTGCCCTTTGTAATGGGTCCAGTATTCGGTTGATATATTCTGGGGGGTCTAGATCACTAAGGACTTTAAGGACTATATTTGGGAAAACGATCAGCAAAGGCTTCTGTAGCTGGTCCCAAAGCTTATTGCTCAAAGGTTTACATACAGAGCCACATCATTGGTTTGACTTCTGCTTACACATTACTACTGGGGCTGCAATGAACTAGGGTTTAGGGTTTAGGGTTTAGGGCACTAACCTGGGTTATTGTGCGAATGTATTTCTTAAAGCAGCACAGAGCGAAGGGCATGTTGTGCTTTCTTTCCTTCGGTGTCAGGCACGATCGATCTGAGTCAGGCCCCCAACGTATCAGTTGATCAAACAACTGAACAATTAAAGGTGCAAAACATGTTGCCAAGCAAAATTCTCGGCGACGGCGAAAACACACTGGCTTCAGAATAGCTGGTACAGAGCTATCTATTACCAGAGTATGGCTTCACAGAGCTATCTATTACCAGACTATGATTATCGATCTAGCAACACGAACCAAAACAATCACATCTCTACTTGCGTCTCTTCTTGGCTGACGGGGTTTCGGCGGGCTCTTCGGTCTCAGGCAACTTCTTGCTGGCGGCTCTCTTCACTTTTGCTTTGGCCTTGGACTTAGCCTTACCTTTGGGCGAAGCTTTGGGTGTTGCCGATGGAGAAGATCTCTTTTCCGGATCCGGCGGGGCATGGGTCCTCAATTGTGAAGCGATAGTTGAAGTAGTGATGTGCAGTTGTTTGGATGTAGCTGGGTTGAACAACTTAGCTTGAAGCCGGGCCCTCGCGATCAACAACATCGTCTCGACCACCCTCGGTTTAGGCATCAGATGTTGGGAGTGGTTTTAAAAATTAGGTTCTTCCTAGCTTGGGCTTGGAGGCTTAGGCGAACTTCGAGAGGGTTGTCTGGGAACTGTACTGTTTTGAGGTTTTAGGCTGTAGACGTGCTACTGCAGGTTGCACATGATGGTGCTTACTTAAGGGTCTGTGTCTTACACTCCCCTGAAAGCCGGCAGAGTTTGCAGAACTGAAGAAATGCACATTAGGGTTCCAAGTTTGGGGATTTCAGGTCTTCGGGATTCTTATCTGGTAGCCAGGAAGCAGCTTTTCCCCAGCCTCCAACTGGTGGGTGATGTCTCGCTGCTTCCTTAGGGGAATTTTATTTGATGTTGCAAGGATTAGCTGTTGCTCTTCTTCTATAGACAAGCAGCTTGCGGCTGAAACCTGCAAGCACACCGGCACCATGATCTTTGTGCATCACATCAGCAGCTGACTCGAGCTTCTGCAGCGTGTGCGACAGCTTGCCCTGCAACCTGAAGGAACGGAGCTAACAATACGGTTAGTCGGGATGTTGATGAAATCGCTGTTAACCCGAGTAACATAGCTGTAGCCCAGAAGCGAAGATTGAAGATCGCTCAACACCTTTCCCTCTGGGGGCTTCTGAAACCGGACAAGCAATTGATCCAGCTTCTTAGCATGCCGAGAGATACATTTGCTTGCTGGCACGAGCAAAGTAGAAGGCTGTATATTCTCCTCGAGTTTCGGATAGCCCGTTTTCAAAGATGATGCCCCACTCTCAGGCTCTTCAGCTTCCTGGTCATCCATCTCCTCTTCGAGAGCGGGGTCGGCGTGAAGAGCGGCAGCCAGGGAAGGGTCTTGGATGAGATACAAAATGCATGCTTACAAAAAGAACATGAGTGCTACTGAGAACACGAGTGCGAACAACATTGTGGGATGCGAATAGATAAGTCTTGTGGCACGAACACAGCAGAGTATTCATTCCTGATGACCGAGCAGCCTTCAACATTGTCGTCCATGAGGCTCCAATCATCGAAGCTGTTCTTCTTCATGCTGGGTTTCGTGCCCTCTGCCTTTTCGTCCCACATCATGGCTTCCTGGAAAGCCTGGCGTTTCGTCTTCCTGGGTTTATGTATCGAGTGAAGTAGACGACTGTTGCCAAGGTATGTAATACATGCTGCCGGGTCTCTTCAACTTTCCGGACACTCGGATATCGGTCCAGTACATGGTGCCGCATCCATACTTGGATTGCCTGGAGGCACAGAACGGCATGGGCTTAAGATGGAGATTACTCGAGAAATTAGCCAAACCCTCCTAGGCCTTTTCAGGTGTGGCCGCTTTTCGCAGTATTTGATGATGCCCTTTCGTTTGTTGGGGGGGAACTTCAAATTGATCATGTCCTGGACCGTCAAGAACTCTCCTTCAATCTCGAGGGTTTCCTCCTGGATGCTTTCCTGGATGTATTTACACCTCTTGACAAAGAGATCCTCGGCATGGCTTTGGGTTTAATTGAGGCATAGGACTTAGGGCATCAATAGATTGCACAAGCATTTCTAAAACAATACCAATACAAGGATCTGGGTTGTAACCGGCTTTCTCAAACATCGCCTCCAGCTTCGGCCTTCCATTATGCTTGTCCTTGTACTGTTCCCGGAATTCGGGTGCTACCAGGTAGCTGCCGTCGGCTCGTGGTTGCATGATTCTTCGCATCTTGTGGTAAACAGCATCCTTGGATAGGGGAGGAGGGGGCAACGACTTCACAGCGAAGTCCTCGTCGTCCTCGCCGTCGTCCTCGTCGTCGTCCTGCTGCATGTCTCCGGCAGGCTCCTGTGGGCCAGCTGGCATCCCTGGCGAATCAACTTGAGTGGCCTGCAGTGATTCAGGAAGCTTGGCAGCTTCTGACACGGAGTCAGGGTATTGGTCGACTTGGGTTGCTTCAGCTGGGCTTGTAGGGCTTGGCGGCGGGACTTGTGCATCAGCTGAATCAGCTCCGTAGTAGGCCTCTGTTGCCGGCTCTTCTTTGCATGCTTGCATAGAAGCACCCAGAGACACCGGCAAGGCCAGGGCCTCACGAACACCAAACAAACCGAAGCACAAGGCCTAGGCGAAACCCCGAACCTAAGCCTTAAAGCCCTAAGTCCGTAATATTCGAAAACACACAATCTCAGTCACCGATACACGTCCCTTGTAACCCTTCAGACATGGGCCTGAACCTTCATCATCAGCTCTAAGTCGTCATCACCAATGCTTTCCCAGCACGACTCGGTCATTGTCGAAGATACATCTGCAAGCTCCTTCTTGAGCTCCTGCTAGGGCTACAAAAGAAAGAAAGGAAGGGACGGAGCGAGGGAAGGAGAGAGAGAGAGAGAGTGGAGCAGCGGGAGAGACAGAGACAGAGAGAGAGAGAGAGAGAGCGAGAGAGAGAGAGAGAGAGAGAGGGAGGGAGGGAGGGAGAGAGAGAGAGAGAGAGACAGAGAGCTAGAGCGAGCGAGAGCGAGAGAGAGAGAGGTTTGGGGTTTAAGGGTTTAGGGGTTTAAAGGAACCAAAGAGAGAGAGCGACAGAGAGAGAGAGAGAGAGGCAGAGACACAGGAGAGGGAGAGAGCACCAGCATCATGAGCCAACCCCATTCGGCCGGGTTGGGCCAGGATCCCCCCCACAAACCCGATATCATCAGCATGAGCCTGGATTGTTTCCTGTAGAATCCACAATCCTAGCACCAGTCGGGCTTCTTCCCCACCCAAATTACATTCAGTGGTTTGTCACGAAGGAGGGGAAAGGGAGGGAGGGGAAAGAGGGAAGGGGAAGCAGGAAGGGAGGGACAGGAGGGGAAGCAGTAAAGAAACAAAAGCAAAGGACAGTAAGGGAGCCAGAGGGAAAGCAGCAAGGCTCAACCTAGACCCAGAACCCGAAGCAACCCAGAACAGAAGCGTGAGCTGAGAAAGAGTCGCCAAACTGAAAGCCAAAGCTTCTCACATGGCCCAATCTCTTTAAGACCCCACCTGAAGCTGGGCCTCCATGCCCGCAAGTTCAGGATCGTCTGGATCCATTGTTGAAGCAGCACGAAGCACTGCGAGGCCATCTGCTGCGGCAGCTGACATGATCTAGTCTAGTGTTCCGGGATCACCAAAGACACGAAGCAACATGATGAGAGCAAATGCCCTCGAAACCCTTACTTCAGGGAATGAAAAGCATGCTTGAAGCCTATGTTTGGGTTTGAGACACAGCAGCCAAAAATGCTGCGTCGGGGATTGTCGGCTGATTTGCGGGGATTGTCGGCTGANTTTTTTTCATAAAGTTGCCGTGTCAAGCTCGCAAACTGTAAACCGAGGCTGCCAGCCTCTTACCAAATGAGATCTGTGTAGCCAGAATCGCTTATACGACAGGCAGGCCTTGAAATAGCATTAGGGGCTTCGTTTGCATGGTTCTAGAGCGAGTCTGGCTTATCGATCCCAGCAATCTAGGAAGGGCCCACGGTTCTGCTGCCAGCGACACAGGGCGAAGTCCACTTCCACCAGCAGCCTGTCGGAATTTCGCACTCTTTCGCCTTCTTCCTTCTCCCCTCCCTTTCTCCCTCTCCCTCCTCTCCTCCTTTCCCTCCTCTCGTCCCATCCTCTCCCATCCCCTCCTCTCCTCTCCCCTTCCCTTACCTCCCCTCGCCTCTTCTCCCCTCGCTCTCTCTCTCTCTCTCCCTCTCCTCCTTTCTCTCTCTTTCTCTCTCCCTCTCTTTCTCTCTCTCTCTCTCTCTCTCTCTTTCTCTCTCTCCCTCCCTCCCTCCCTCCCTCTCTCTCTCTCTCTGAGCTGAGCAGGCCTCGGAGCAAGTGCTTGTGGTCTTTCCCTGCCGGTCCTTGGTTGCTAGCCCAACACAGAGACTAGTCTTTCGCTACTTCGAGGGTGGCCAAACCGTGGTTGCAGGCGAGCAGACAAAGCACTGTAGTCTTTATTGGGGCTTAGGGTTTGAGTTTGGGGTTGTAAGGAGAGGAAGGCAGGGCTTGAGGGATATTGCTGCCCAAGTGTCTGTCGGGGCAAGTTTCGGCACGCTCTGGCACACCTGCGAAGATCATGGAATGAGGGCACCACGGCATCCTTGTACTTAGTTAGAAGCTCGATACCTACCGACCTCCGACATGGCATGCTGTAACCCCATTTCAATAATAAGCCAGCTGCAGCATCGACTGCCCTAGCTTCGAAGCTGAAATGCTGATACCCAATAGAATAGAATCACAAACGAAGCCATCATTTGTGGCAGGACACTGGGTGGCTGCATGGCCGTGGTCGACGATTTGCTTTGCGGCTGAATGCCTCAGGTGCAAACACCGAAACCCCTGGACTTGAAAGCTCCTGAATTCTTCTACCCTGAAAACTCTTAAGCTTGCAAACAACTAAAGCCGTACAGCCCTAAACCCCTAACCGCTAAACCCCCCTATACCTGACCTGAACCCCTCATTTACACCTTTAGCCCCCAAACCCTCGAACCCTCAACCCCAAAAAGACATCACGGACCCGGGGACTTGAACAAATTACTTGGCTAAGCGGGCAATGTATCTGGCCTAGAGCTTAGACTTCGTGTGTCATAAGGATTGCTGCAATAGCTTTGATTTTGGGCTGGATCTTACATCGGAGCCTTGGGGAATGGCAGCTCTAAGACTCTAAGACTGAAACCTTGCTGAGACTTGTGGCCTAGACGTGTTTGTAATTAACCCCCTTGGAGCTTAGGTCGTTCTCTTTGTGTAGCAATGACCCTTGCATGTTATTAAACCCGACAACCACGATTACAAGTTTTCGTAACATACTAACAAACCCGTCCTAGCCCTAAGCCTGGCACATAACTTAAACCCAGAAGCCCGACAGGCCACTGGTCACTGGCTGTGTGGCTGACACCACCGGCATGTGCACCTGGGAGCGATAGGAAGGGGTTTAGGCAATGTTGTGGTTGAGGGTGAGTGCCTGGAGCTGGGAGCTTAGGGTATGTATGGGTGAGCTTTCTTGGCCTAGTGAATAGACTAAGAGTGTGGTTTCTAGTTCGAAGACGATCGTAAGGCTTGTGGTTTAAGGCTACAAATGTGAGGCTGCACGGCTCAGATATAATTGTGTCTTTGGATTTGGAGCTTCGGGTTCCTGCCTCAAGGAAAACCAGAATACTTACGACTTCAATAAATCCTTTGTGTGCTGCTGGGATGCTATCTCAACAGCAGTTGCAAGCAAGAGGCACGGCATCGATTGGATCCTATGGGTTCTTTTTCTGAGATCAATCTACAGTATCGAATGACAGCTGATGGAGAGGCCAGCACAAGCGATCACAGGCACATGTGCGAACAGCATGCGTCAGCCAACTCACAAAGTCGGAGCACTCCTACATCTGGCAGAGCAATAAACCCATTCACAAACATGGTGGCTGGGCAATCCGAGGAAACTACACCGTACTTGGCGTAGATCCTCATGCCAGGCCCAAGCTTCGGCGACATGGTCGCAAGAAGTGTACCTGCCAGGAAGCAC
>BGNK01002586.1:0-47841 GCA_003297005.1 Symbiodinium sp. clade A Y106 | reverse complement strand
CATTCACAAACATGGTGGCTGGGCAATCCGAGGAAACTACACCGTACTTGGCGTAGATCCTCATGCCAGGCCCAAGCTTCGGCGACATGGTCGCAAGAAGTGTACCTGCCAGGAAGCACTATCCCCGAACTCGTCGCTCTATGAAATCGCTGCGTGCAGGCAGTTGCGATTTTTTCCAGATGTGAGTTGTTGCTTGAGTGCGAGAACCCCGACTGCCCGGCCACATAGAGGCCAGNCACTATCCCCGAACTCGTCGCTCTATGAAATCGCTGCGTGCAGGCAGTTGCGATTTTTTCCAGATGTGAGTTGTTGCTTGAGTGCGAGAACCCCGACTGCCCGGCCACATAGAGGCCAGGTTATGGAACACGAAAGATCACAAATTTGTACTTGTGTTTAGCAGCAGTTGCTGGCACGGTGAAGGCGGCTCGTAGGATGAAGGCGGCTCGTAGGAGTTATAAGCTTTGGGGATCAGGGGTTAAGGATACAGGCGGAAGTTCCCCCCTAGGTCCTAGTCACCCATACCGACAACTAGTCCTAGCTTATCCCTCACACCTCCAACATTGCTGCTTGTGCTAGGCACAAAAACCCTCTGGTCAGCTGCTGGGCAGCTGTGCACGGCGATCGGGTCGCAACTTGCTCACAGCAAGTATCCTGGGCTTTGGATCGGGGTTTCGTTTTTCCTGAAACCATAACCCTAAACCTGCCCTAAACCCTAAGCTTATAATCCCCCGGATCATTATCGAGTCTAGGTGCTCTGAGTGGACTGGAGGGCCAAGAAGGATGTGGCGGCTTGTGCACAAACTTTCTTGAGTCGTGTAGAATCCCAAGCCTTCTTCTCATATCCCGCTTCCTCCAAGCAGCTCTGAGCATGGGTCCAGAAGCAAGCCTCAAGAGATCAAATTATAGGGAGAAGAGGAAACATGATTTATTAATGTCTTGTGTGAACCCTCTAATTAAGCCGCCTAGGTGCAGATACTTTCGTAGGGGTCCTCACCCGACTCTGGATGTGCAACTCGAAGCTATCCTTGATGGCATCCCAGCGTTTCGCAGCGAACACACAAAACCCCGGACGATAACGGCGAGCGAAGATAGGCTGCTTCTCGTTCTCCTCTTCCTCGGGCTCCTTCTCGGCCTTCTCGGTCTTGCTGGGCTGCTCCGTCTTGGGCTTGCGGGGCTTCACGGTTTTTTGGGCTTTGCAGCGACCGGCTCTGCGGGCCGATCGGGCTCGCTGCCCTTGGAACCCACGGCCTCGTCGGCCTCAGCATCGTTCTTATCCATTTCGCTAGAAGCCTCGGCCTTTGTGTCGAGACCATCATCCCCTGGCACGGCCTTGCGAGGCCTTCCCCTCTTCTTGATCGGACCCTCATTAGCCTCAACCTTGCCTTTTGCCGATGCTTTGGCTTTAGCTTTGGCTTTGCTCTTTGCTTTAGCCTTAGCTTTCGCCTTAGCCTTAGCTTTGGGCTTGGATGGGGCATCATCTCCAAACTCCTCCTTCTCAGCTTCCGTTTCTCCCGGCTTCGCAGCAAACTGCGACTCACGTGTGATGAACTCTTTGGCCTCGGCATGGAAAAGGTCGTCCTCCGAGCCTGTCGCGACATCTTCAACCGGCTCAACATCCTCCTTGATCTCGGCAGAAGTAGCCGGACGAACCCCGGAGGCACTAGCCCCCGAATCCTGGAGAGGCTCCGGATCTGCAGCTGCATTGAAATGCTCTTGCAAATTCTTCGCCACAGGCGACAAGTCCACCAGCTGAGTCTCCTGCTGGTCTACTGCTGAAACTTTCCGTTGCTTCCACGGCCGGGCACATTGCAAGGATCTCTTCCTCTTTTCGATCTCTTGCCTAAGGTTACATCCCAAAAGAAAGGAACCGAACATATATCCTTAAGGAATAGAGCACTCCAAATCACCGGGATGCTTCAGGGCCTCTATCTTCTGGCGCTTCTGCATGAGAAGTACCTGCTGGGGTGGCGGGGTCACAACCTCGACCTCCGGCGAATCCTGAAGCTTGACCTTGCTCTCGAGGTCGGCCGTGAGGCCGGTATGCAAGGATTCCACAGAACTGCTTGCAGCAATGGAGGCGGCACGACAGGCCCCCAAAGCACGAGCCAGCTCAACATCATTCAAATCCTCTTCATCCGGCTCCTGAGGCTCTTCCACCTTGCAATCCTCCTCCGGATGAACATCTTCATCCCTTGGCGGGGCTTCGTCCTTCTCGACAACTTCGAAATATGTGCTCACAAAGTCGAACAGCTTTGCGACCTGGGGGTCCTTGGAATCTTGAAGTTTTGCTGTTCATGCTTGGGTTAATTCCAAGCAAACCCTGTCGCTCCCACTTGAAATCCTGAATCCTCACACCCCTGCAAATCACTTTACAAATTATGCGGGATTGGGTATTCCTATTCTCAGAGATAGATCACGAACCCTGTTTCGCATACTGAAGATCCCCCTCAACCCCAGAGCCTAATATATACCCAGCCTAACACCTTGAATCCCAAAGCCAAAGTTTCCCAGCTCTTGATGAATAGGTAATCCTACGGTGGCTCAGACTAACAGTCTCCAGACTTTATGTAAAGTTTAGGAAGCCCCTAAAACATTAGCCATGAATCATCCCCAATTCAGAAGTTGAAAGCTATCCTTAATAAGCCTTTAAGAATAACCGCAACACCAGAAAAAAACCTTGAGCCCTACACCCATCCTGCGTGCAACCGAACCTCTCTTCGTGCGGATCCGTCGTGTCGCTTCACTATGTACGACATAAAGTTCTTTACCGACTCCGAATCACATGCCACCTTCACTGCATCTGCCGGAAGCGACAGGTTGGACCGGATTTTGGTAACCTACAGGGGGTCATACTCAGGCTTCCATACAGATCGATGCAACTCCTAGCTTGGAGGATATCGCTGAAAAAAAAGCGCCTCCTCCCTGCAGGCGAAGATGTTCACTGAATGGAGAGTGTCGATCTGGGGCAACCAAATCTCCAGCAGCTTGGCCAGAACTTTGTAGTTCAACGACATAGTTTCGAAGTTGATGCAACCGACTTTGTTTGGAGAAGGCCACCTCAAAATATTTCCAGTTTTCAAGAGATGCCCCCGGATACTCTTAGCCTTCTCCCATGACACTGCTAAGCCTTTCAAAGCATCCTTGTCAGCAACTGGAGTCCCCCTTCGAGGCATGGCTCAGGATTGCCCTAAGCACAACACAGCTTGACCCCCTCAATCTTGCAAGCAAGCACAAAAGTCGCTCAACTTGCACACAAACTCAACCGAAAGAGCATCGATGGAACACACGTGGGGCACAGCAGCGAAGTGCTCGTAGATGTCCATCCACCTGAGCAACAATCATGGCACCCATAGTCGTTTTATCAAACCATAAAACCTTTTCAACTCAAGCGACAGCTTAATGCAGTGCCATCCCAGGCACCGAATGATTCCCCAATGATGTGTAGTAACAACAGCTGTAGGCAGCGAGGATGACCTGCGAAGGGGTCCGAACTTATTGTAGAAACGAAAACAACTCTACAACCCTACTTTAGTTCACATGCACAATGCAAGGGACCGCTTTTATGCCAGCATTGTGGTTTGTGCAGCTGCGACCCCGATTCCCCGCTCGGCTCCACAGCCCTCCAAAATTTAAATCTCCCCGGGACCAGGATGGCATCCATTCCGCTGATGTGCCTGAGATGGGTGGATCGCTTGAGGTGAAAAGAGGGCTTACAGACGGACCCCTATTTATCAGACCAGGGACAATCATTGGAATTTTCGCACTACTTTCGCCAAGTAGTAGCAAGCTCCGTGGTTTCTGTAGTTCTGGAGCATTGCCCACATGTGATCGTCGGGGATAGGAACCTGCCGGAAAGTATCAATCAATGAATCATAGTGAAATCGATGCTTCCTTCTAGCCGTGTCCCCGGGCCTTGGGCAACTTATTAGAATCCATCCAATCCTCGGCCGAGTAAACGACCTCCTGGCACCGGATCCAGTACTGGTCCGGCATCTTCTCTAGGCCTGCGAACATTCGAAGCTTGAAGGGAAGCCCCTATAATAATCGAAGCTAGCTGCTGGAATTCTGGCCTTCACGAGCAAGCTCCTCAAACAGCACTGGCGAAAGCCTATTGTAAGCCATGGGATCAAGGCTCGGAGGGGAGACAAAGGCCCTGCAAATCTATGTGAACAGCAGCCCTTCGATGTGCAAATGCTGAGGCATGCGCAGCGAAACGTCCAAGATCAACAAACATAGCAAGCGAATCCTATGATGTGCCCAGCAGAAGGGGGTCGCACCGCCGAAATCAGAGCAGTCCAGCCGACCATGGACAAAATTCGGCTTGGGATAGTCTTGGGTTCACATCACAATAGATTTTTATTCAGATTTCGGGAACTCTATCCTTTGTGTCGTAGCTACTGTGATTCACACAAAGAGTGATGCCCAACAAGAAATAATCTCTAAGGCAAGAGCTATCTTCGTTGGATATAATGTCAAGTGCATCCTAAGCAGATCTGTACATCATGTATGCACCATAAAGGCAGCTGCAGTCACTCCAATAATCAATGCATCAAATTGTGAAACTCAAAACCGACTAGTCCCCGATTGTGCCCAGCTCAAAACCTCGGAAAGAGGGATATCAGCCCGCAGACCAAAAGTCCCGACCGACCCGGGGAAAGGCCACTATTCTTGCTCAGACCGTTATTACAGACTGGCAGAGGGATGCAGGTATANGCTCAAAACCTCGGAAAGAGGGATATCAGCCCGCAGACCAAAAGTCCCGACCGACCCGGGGAAAGGCCACTATTCTTGCTCAGACCGTTATTACAGACTGGCAGAGGGATGCAGGTATATATATATATATACACATCTTATACTTTATTATATACATATATATATATATATGTGCATATGTATACCCAAGATTGTGTACTGTTGTTTCTGTGGCTGGGCTCCACGGCCTTTTGGAATAAGTTCCTGAGTCGATTCGACTGACCCTTACTACTCATTTCGAACTCATTACACATATGTATATATATATATACATGTATAATATATATATATATATGTATACAACAGAAAGAAAGACAGGGGACCATCCTACAGGCCGCAAAGCCTAAACACTGTTGCAACTCGACCCCAACCGAGGCCGGCATAACCAGGACGTGGCATTTAGCTAACCTGCCTCCAGCCTGCAGCAGAAAACACAAATCCCGAGGTTTGGACAGCATCCCCGGAGACTCACCTGGCACAGTTGTAGAATTTAACTATATAAGAAATATACCCCAATTCCTAGTGTAAGTATTTCGGCCCCTATATTACTTCCACTGGCTTTTCCTAATACAAAACTCAGCAATTTAAAGATGAGTTCTACAGTTTCTACAGGAACTGCGCTGCTCATGCTCCGATGGCAAACTGCAGACCCAAATCAGGGTTTGGGGTTGGTGCTGTACCGTTGTCAGCTCAGGTCATTGATTCAAGGTTACCCAACGAAAATGAGGCGTCTATACGCTTCGGCGAGAATGGAACGATAAAAGCTCCGCCAGCCCTGTTCATCATGTTCGAAGATGAGCAGTTTTGTGTCCACTTGGGCTCATCTAAAACGGTTTTTTTATGCGCGAAGCTTACATGCTTCTAGGACAGAGAAATTACAGAAGAAGGACAAAGCATGCATCATGGATTTTATGCTAACTTGGGGGACAGTAGTAAACTCTAAGGGTTAGACCCAAAGGCCTGGAACTCCCGTTGTTGGAAGCCCCTGTTCCTTGACATTAGGGTCCCGATTTTCGACTCCTATTAGTGCTATACCGAAGTTAGTAGAAGCTTTTTTGAAAGAAAGTGGGTCATTCATCAATATAAGGAGCGGACTTCAAAGGAGGGAATCTGAAGCTTGGGCCCTCTATGGCTTGGGGAACTGCAACCCTACCAGGAAGGCCTGCCACTCCTTACACATAGGGGCCTTCCTAACTGAACCCTAAACCCTAAACTCCCGGTATATTCTTGCAGTACAAGTACATTAAGGAACCATTAGTAATTAGTAATGATCCAGGCTTTCATACTGCCGCCTCCCACCCCTTCTTGGAACCTCCCACCCCCCTCCCACAAAAAAAAGCAAAGCACTAAATGCCAGATGCGCATGAACCTCCAACCATCAAGCCCTCAACCCCACGTCGTTGGCAACAAACAGGGCCCGACACCCTGAACCGAAAATCCTAGAGTTTTAGAATTATAGGCCCTAATCCGTGAACCCTACACCGTATAGGGTTTAGGGTTTAGGGTGTAGGGTTTAATGCCCAATACCTACACTGACCTACACCCGAAGCCCGCACCCTCAGAACTTGAGGGTCCTTTTAAACGAGAGTGCAACCCAAAGCGACCCCAGGAACCTGCAACCGCCCCCTCCATTCAAAAGACCCTGCCCCCCTCCTGCACAGCCCGTACAGAGGCCTACGTGCGTAGAATAGTGCTCCTTTAATGGTTCAAGCCCATGAACAAACAGAAGCTTAGCGTAGGGTTGTGAGTTATACGGGGTTTAAAGTAGAGCGACCCTGCATGTCTGAAAATCGGGAGTGGGATGTCAGGAGAAGCCGGCCGGCGGGCTTGAAAAGTCGGAACAACCCTCACAGTAGTCTAGATCCCAAAACCCTGCACCCTAAACCCTGCAGCACGTCAGCCCTACAAAAGCCGAAACGTGCAGACCGGACCTTATAAAGCCGTTTTCTTCCTTCAAACCTTCGAGGGTTCGAGTTCTGCGCAGAATCGAAAGCAAATTAACGGCCACTCACGAAGTCCCTTTTGTGCACTAGACACTTGTTCGGGGCTCTTGTAGTTCTCTGTCAGCAGCCGGTGATTCGGAGCAATTCGGAGCAGTGCCGACACACTGTAGCGATCTTAAGCGCCTGTTGCTTCCTGTCCAGTTCAAGACCGCGTCCATTCCACCTCACATCCCTCGAGACCCTCGTGCTTGATGCTCGATGCAGCAGTTGGTGAAGCCAGCCGCACCCGCGCCCATGTATCCGTGGCGTACCAGGCTTTAACGTCCCCTCAGATGTAGGAGGAGCCTGTGTGAAAGGGCTTGAAGTATAGGGAAGTACCATTATAGCAGGGTAGGCAGCTATGACTCGTCGCACTCTTCGTAATGTATTTAGAGCCGAGAGCCCTCCAACAACTACAACCGTTTCCTAAACCCTCAACCCCAAACCCCACCTAGACCCCCTAACTACCCTCTACTATACCCCAAATATCCACTATTAAGGGGCCATAAGGGCTCTATTGCATGGGCTTTGGGGGGTCTTGTTAGTCGCTATAAACCCAGAGGCGGGGCCTTTCTTTGTGCCATACAATCGCTCCGAATCCAATGCCTTGGCTGATTGTGCATACTTGGAGGCCCTGTTGACTTAGTAAGTAGGGTTAGTAAGGTGGGTTATGGGGGATTATAATATGGTTTCTAGGGGATACTAAGTAGACTTACTAAGTCAAAAGGGCCTCTAAGTACTTCGGCTTCATGACGCTTTTTGTTGTTTAGGATTTAGGGTATGACTATTTTGGCGGGCTCCGAGAAGCAAAACTAACCATCTGGAGTACATAGGGGTGCTACTATTCTTTCATCACCATACTCTCACCCAAATACACACTCACCAGCATTCTAAGGAGCCTGACACAACATCGAAACTAAAGGAGGAATGTTGTATGCGTTTTTGCTCCAGGGATTCCGCCAGCGGAAGAAGGGTTTGGGGAGTTTTTCCGTTGTATAGATATAAAATGTTGAAACCTACGGAATGATGCACACAAATACATATGCAAACCCCAGCACGCAAGGAACTCGAGGTTGCTACACGGGTGCAGTTTCAAGTCTTATGATTTATTGTAGCCTTATAGGCTTAGAGTTCACCGAGAGAGTGTCGACTGGTTTCAACGTTGACAGGAACTGAAATCTGGCAGATTGAGGAGACGGTCGCCCACAAGCCTTCAATCCCTTAAGTGTCCGGGCATGCGTCTTGATGTGTAAGATACGGGCTGGAGAAAACCCGATTCTATCAGAGTAGAACCTTGAGTGTGACTCAAGGCTACATGAAGGTTATCTATACGGGCCAACCATAAGCCCAGCTTTCTCAGAGGTGTGTCTGCGGCTTTGGAATGCTCCTAATGTAGGAACCTGACTACGAAACCCTGGACCTATAACCCAAAAATAGTAGGAATCAAATAAGGAACCCTAATAAAGGCCCAAGGTTTCTTAATCAGGCTCCTACATTAGCAAACACGATTGCTCAGCTGTCAAACCTAAACCCTAAACCCAAACCTGAAAAGCGGAACCCTGAACCCAGAAGCCACAACGAGGTTACAAACCCTACAAACCCTGAAACCAAAACCCTAAACCGCTGACGCGAGTTTCAAGCCTACAGTAGAAGCCCAAAAGTTGGAAACCTAATAGCCTCAGTCCTTAAGAGTAACGCATAGGGAATCCCAGCACTATTTGGCCCTTATCCGGTTTCCAGCTTTATGGGGTTTACTGTACTTGGAGGCCCCTTTGACTTAGCAAGTAGGGTTAGTAAGGTGGGTTATGGGGGATTATAATACGGTTTCTAGGGGATACTAAGTAGACTTACTAAGTCAAACGGGCCCCCAAGTAAACCCTAAACCCTAAACCCCTAAACCCTTAACCCCAACTTTATGGGGTTTACTGTAATTCTCCCGATGACTCAATCCCTGAGGCTCAAGGCTTCGAGGTTGGAGGTTGAGGGTGCAGGGCTTCAAGCTTGGCTTTGGGGTTTACTTGGAGGCCCTTTTGACTTAGTAAGTCTACTTAGTCTCCCCTAGAAACCATATTATAATCCCCCATAACCCACCTTACTAACCCTACTTACTAAGTCAAAAGGGCCTCCAAGTAGGGGTTTAGGGGTTTTATTGTTTCCCCGTGAAAGCCCTGGGGTTTAGGGCTTCCCTTCAAAGCCCTAGGGTTTAGGGTGTAGGGTTTAGGGTGGTAGGAAGCCCTAGGGTTTAGGGCTTCCCTTCAAATCCCTAGGGTTTAGGGTGTAGGGTTTAGGGCGGTAGGTGAACCTAGAGCTTTCGGGTATCCTCCACTCTAGCCTACATGCTCACCAAAAAACGATAAAGCTTCTGCATAGGGCCATGTGGGTAGTTGTGAAAATTATGGCCCCTTTTTGGGTACCCTAAATATTAGGTGCCGTATTATAATGAGGACCCCAAAAAGGGACCATAATTTTGACAACCACCCATGTGGCTCTGGATGCAGGGCTTCAGTGTGAGGGCCCTTCCTATACAAGTAACCCGAAATCGAAAGAGTACATTGCTCAGAGCCTATATAGTGAACCCCAGAAAGTTGGAACATGGATTTAGGATGATTCATGGTGGGATTCCCTATGCTTTACTTTAAGAGCCTGAGGCTAATGATGTTCCAACTTTCTGGCTTCTACTGTAGGGCCAAGGGGTTAGGGGTTCGGGTTCAATTGGGATTCGAGGGTTTAGGGTTTTGGGCTGTAGGGCTTTGGGGTTTCATAATGTTTAGCGTACGCCTTTACGGTAGGGTTCAGGATGTGAGGGTCGAGGACTTTAGAGTGTAGGGCCTTGGTGGCTTTGGGGTTTGGACCTCGGGTCCACAGGACTGCGTTGATGCACAACTGGTTCCTAATCTGTACTCTATACTATCTCGGCATTCTTAGTTGCTGAGTTCATAAGCCCCCAAAAGTGTACACTTTTAGTTTTATAGTGGGTAATATTATCCCAAAAAGTGTAAAGTGTATCCACTCAGCTACTAAGCATTTTACTTCAAAGATGCCGCACCAGAGTTGTTTTAAGCAGTCTTCCACAACTGACACAAAACTGGGTTTGGGGAGAAACTTGTGGATGTCGGGGTTAAAGTCTGTCGCATTAGGGTCTTCAGCCCAACGTGTCCAAGGCTGTGCGATGCCGAGGGCCACGCCCCAGGATAGACTTGCCAGATGTACAACCTTGCCGAGTTCAGGGCTTCTAGAGGGCTTGTAAGGCTCAAGAAGCTGAGCCTACTGTTGGGAGCACGCGCCGATGTATTAAAACGTTGTCAAACACTCAAAAGCCTCGGAAGTTTCGGTTCTTCCCCTGCCAGCACTCCTTCGCCTACAAGTGCGGGCCAAAAAGCGAGGCTGTACCAACCAAGCCTAATAATCTAGAAGCCTTTGTGATCAATCAGGAAAAGGCTTTGAGCTCCTTTATAGTATACTTACAATATCAGGAACAACAAGGAATCAAATTAGCCAGTCTCTCCATTATTCCAGTGGCCCAGATGATTCGAACCCTAATCTCCGCCTCCAGTCCCCCATGCCGAACGTCCTGGACCCTCAAGCTCTTTTCTAAACATAAGGGTCGTTCTCAAGAGGGGTTTTGTCCGGCCAGGAAGCATCATTCAAAATCATTCCAGATCATTTGAAAACATTCCAAAAAAATTTGCAACATTCCGGCTTATTCCTACGGTGCGGCGTGCTGCTTGGCTTCTGAGACGAACCCTTCAACATGTACATTTGAAGGGCTTGCCACCCACGCCACACACTAACAACCACGCACCCGCCACCATTTCCACCACACCGTCGTCACCGTACCTCCGCCGCCAGACACCCACCACATCACAGGCAACTACACTTTGATGGAACACATGCAGGATTGTGCTATGACATGCGGGTGCTGCCGGGCCCATGCGGCACTCCAGGCTCAGTAGGAGCTGCAGCCATGGGCAAGCGAAAACATAGGGCGGACAAGAAGCTGCCAGAGCAACCTGGCCCATGAATAAAGCCGAACTTGTCTTGACGTGTTTCAGAGTGCCTTACTGTTTCCTTCCCCAGATCAAAACAATACAGGTGCCACAAAAACGCAAACCAGATTTTTTATGTTTTTTATTGTTTTTATTTTTTCTATTTTTTCTATTTTTCTAATTTTTCGTAATTTTTTCTCATTTTACCTAATTTAGCCTAATTTTTCTGACTTTTTCCATCATTTGCAGTTTTTTCGACTTGATTTCTATTGCTCTAAGTTTCTATTGTTTTGTTTGTTTTTGGTGTCTGACAAAGTTTCTTTGTGTTTTTCTTTTCGAAAAAATTGTATTTTTTCAATTTTCAGCAGCTTTTTTCGATATTTTACTACTTTTCCTAAATTTTTTCTTTGGGGGGAACAAAACGCAGCTCGCCGAATCTCGGTTTTTAGTTTCAACCCGGGAAAGCCTTGGGCAAAGAACCACAAAATCTTCAGGTTCCGCAGTGATACTCTTTGCCAAATTGGAAATAAGTCCTGGCGAATTCCCGCTTGGCCATGGTGCGACCGCGCAGGTTCCAGGCTCCATTCCGGAAAATGTTTATCAGGAGTTGCAGCCTGTAATCGCAGGCTTGAAACCTCGCAAGAGCTACCGTTGACATGGCTTCCTGGAAAAAGCCTCGCCCTTGCTGTCATTTCTACTGTGTGCATGCAGCCTTTTGGGTGAACGCCGCGCAGGATTTGGTTCTAATGTTTTCTAATGTTTCCCAAGTTTTCCGAATGTTTCCTAATGTTTTCCAATGTTTCCTGATGTTTCCTAATGTTGACCAACTCCCAAGAAAACACCTGCTGACAAAACACCATGACCAAATGAATGACAAGCCTGTACCGAAAATCCCAAGCTGAAGGTTTCGGGGGTACGGGTTTAGGGTTGAAGGACCCTAAAGCCCTCATCTCCAAACTATCAACCCTGAACCCCTGAACCCTAAACCGAAAATCCTAAACCCTGAACCCTAAACCGAAAATCCTAAACCCTGAACCCTAAACCCTCAACCCCAAACCGAAAATCCTAAACCCTGAACCCTAACCCTCAACCCTAAACCCTTTTCAACCCTCAGAGCGCAAAAAGCCAGCGGCTGAGGTCTTAGCGCTCGCGCCGGCGGCTCGGGGGCATCCTCTCTGTCTGAGCCTGAAGAAGCCCTTTAGGGTTTAGGGGTTCAGGGGTTCAGGGTTTAAGGGTTCAGGGGTTTAGGGTTTAGGGGTTCAGGGTTTAGGGGTTTAGGGTAGAGGGTTTAGAGTTTATAGTGAGCCACAGAAAGTTGGAACATGGATTTAGGATGATTCGCGCTGGGATTCCGTATACTTTACCTGAAGGGCATGAGGAGAATGATGTTCCGACTTTCTGACTTCTATTCTCTAACCTAGACTATAGAGTCTATGTCTACTTAAGGTTATGGTTATGGTTATGGTTGAGGGTTTAAGGGTCCACAATATGGTGAAGAATAAAGTCAGTGTGCCTGTATGAAGTGAGGTGTCCTTCCTCATACATGCTACGCCGCTAATCCACACATACCCTCACAAATTATGAACACTCGCGATTCGGCCTAATTACACAGAATCACCACAACCCTGCTATAGACCCCATTTTACAAAATGTAATACATAGGAAGCCGTTACACTGGAAACAGGGTTTCTGGCGGCGTGGCGCGCGTTTCAAAGAAAACGGTCTGCCTAGGGCTCCAATTACCTGAACAATGGGATACTCGGCTACGTACAGTATATGTGGTTAGCATGCAAGGGTTAGCAACCTACCATCTAGGTGGCTGGAGCCCATGTGTGTCTTACCGAATAACAGAATCACATATGATATGTTGGACTCGAGATTTGCTGATGACACTTGGGTTCACTAGGCTCAGACAGGCTTTTGCAGGGGTTTCGGGCAAACCGCCGGGACCGTGGGTCCTCGTTTGGAGATATGACGATATTCCGGCATTCATAGCCTACTTTTTGCGGGCCATCTCTTATAAATGTAACCAGGGGGACATAGATACGAACAACAAAAACCGTTACTTAAACCGCTTGCCTCTCCTCCTTCAGAAAAGCTGCAGAACAAGCCCAGAATCCTGACTTCGTAGTGGCCTTCTGACCCGAATGCCCAAGTTTCTCACGATTGGACGGACACAAAAGCAGAAGCTACAGCACAAAACCAGCCGAAACCTAAGCCCTAAACCCTAAAACCCAAAACCCTAAACCATAATCCCTGCGAGCCCTAAACCCTAAACCCTAAAACCCTAAACCCTAATCCCTAAACCCAAACCCCGGTGCGAGCTGCGGGGATGAAGGCGTCGGGTTCGGGCTGATACGTGTGGGAGCTTGAACTTCGAAACCCTGCGCACCGTGCCTCCGAAGTAGGGTTTAGGGTTTAGGGATTTGGGGTTTAGAGTTTAGGCTTCAGGGTTTATGTGTGTAGGGTTTGGGATTTAGGGTTCAGGGTTCAGGGTTTAGGGTTTGGGGTTTAAGGTCGCATGCGTGAGGTCAGATGCTGGCGAGGTTGGTTGTATAGTTGTGTGGCTCAATATGTCTATGTCCGAGAGACAGAGACGCACCTGTAAAGAGAAACGCCAACAATAACCAGTGACAAACGACAGACTTGTGTAAGTGAGTGTACAGATCATCTCCGAGCTATGGAAAATTGATTCTGCTGGCTGTACTGGCTATCGCTTCGGTGATTCTTCTGACTGTACCGGCTATCGCTTCGGTGATTCTGCAAAGTGCTGGCTATCGCTTCGGTGATTGTAAAGACTGCAGCTGCTATTGTATGGGATTTAGGCTTCGGGTTCAGGGTTTAGGGTTCAGGGTTCAGAGTCGAGGGTTTGGGATTTAGGGTTTAGGGCTCAGGGTTTAGGGCATGGTTGCGCAGCATGTAGGAATTCGCTAGTTATATTCCTTTAATAAAGGAATATAGCTAGCGAATTCCTACATGCTGCGCTGAACCTTACGTAGGAAAGGCCTTCATTCGCGTCTTCTTCGGGCTCGGGACGGCGATTCGTGGCGTTGTGGAGGGCCTGGGAGGTGTTGGAGCCGATAGGGCCGAAAGGGCTTAGAGCAGCGGAGATACGCTCAACTTCAACTTATAGGGGCCTTAATAATTAGAATAGGGTTCCTCTTTCTAGGATCCATAAGGGTTACTATAATGGCTACTATAAAAGCTGTATGATATAGTGGCCTTGAAAAGGTAATCATTAAAAACCCCTATATTGACTCGTTCAGCCTGGGGACGAAGGAGGACTCTGGAAGGGCCCTCGGTTCTTCGTGCTCTGATTTATTGTTTTTGCCCTTGCGGATGTTGTCTGATTGTGCCCTAAACCCTAAACCCTAAACCCTTGTTTAAAAAAAAGGGTGCAGTGGGACTTTAGCCCTGCTGACTCCCTGCCCATAGGAGTTTAGGAACAAGTTTCTTTAGCGCGTGCGACCTTGGCGCTCAGTGTCTACAGCTTGAAGTTAAGAACTGCCGCTTACTCTATCTTTTATGCGACGTTTAGGCTCACATGAAGCCAAGCATGCAAATGGCATGTTCGGCTTACAAACCTAAACCCTATACTTGACCCTATGCACCCAAACATGTTCTAATAACTGTAACCCCTGAATCCTAAATCCTAGGACACGTACACCAAAGCTCCTTACGCGGCAGCTGTATGTTGCTAGGAATTGAGTTTCCCTGATGGTAGCTGTTGTTTGAAAATGGAAAGCATGACAAACGGTGGGGAGTTTGAAAGGCAAGCATCCCAAATATTAACCTCGAATCGAACCCTAACCCTTTACATCCTAAACCCGAGATACGAATACCGAACCTGAAACCCAAGCCCGGAAGAGTTCTTGGATTCGGGGGTCATGGACCATAAAACTGGGTTATGGATCCCTTCGTAAGGCCTAAGTATGTAGTGGATGGGCGCATGCACCCTTATAACTGGGTGGTTGTCAAAAATATGGTCCCTTTTTAGGTACCCTAAATATTATGGTGCCGTACTATATTAGGGATCCAAAAAGGCACCATAATTTTGACAACCGCCCAACTGGCTTTAGGGTTTACGGCTGAGGATGGGGATGTTTAACCCTGAACCTGAATCCTACACCCTAAGCCCAAAGCCTTAAGCCCTAAACCATAAATCCTAAATCCCAAACCCTTCACCCGAAACCCTAAACCCCTGAACCCCCACACCCTAAATCCTAAATCCCAAACCCTAAAACCCCAAACCCTTGACCCTCAATCCTAAACCCTAAACCTTGAGCCTTCCACCCTAAACCCTTAACCCCGCAACCCGAAAACCAGAACCGAAGGTGTTGGCCTTCAAGAGCGTGGTCTTCCCAGAGCAGGCAGGGCCAAGGAGCACCGTGGCCTCTGGACTTACAGCTTTTGTAGGCTTCAGGGTTTTTACGGGATCTGACGCTCTTTGCGGGCGTTTTGTTTAAGGGATTTGTGAGGGTTTACGGCTAGGGATTTACGGATTAGGTTTGGGGGTATCGGGATAAGGGAGCAAGATATATATGGTTGAGGCTTGGCACTGATGGTTTGATGGGTTGACAGTGTTTTGGGTTTGCGGTATGGTTTGGCAGAAGTGTTTAGGGCTCGTGTCGTTAGGCCGTTAGCATTCAGGGATTTTGAAGGGTTCAGGGTGTCTGGGACCCTTGAAGTCGCAAAAACTAACGCAGCGGCCCGAATATTTAGCACGCGTGTTCCTTCCAACCCCATCTGAGGATCCAAAAACCTCCTGCTTTAGGTGTAATACCCAGGGATCATGACCTACTGTTTTGTAGGGTTTGGGGACACAGGCGAGCCCTATCCTAATTGCTGAGGCCTTAGTATTCCAGGAATCCTGACAGCCCAAGACATCCTTCAGAAGTGTCCGGCTCTGCAGGGCAAACGTACAACAACCCCAGAACACAAAACAGCCACGAACCCAACTGAAGAGTCCCCTGAAGAATCTGGGTAGCTGTTCACCTAGATGCTGAAAGCGCTTGCCATTTGGAAGGATTGAAACTTCAGGTTGAGTTTTCAAGCATGCCCCTAGCCTGGACCCAAATCGCAAACCCCGCATAATAAACTGCCCAAGCCTAAATCCCAAAGCTTAAACTCCAAACCCTAAACCAGGCCTTACATAACCCTAAACGCCTAGAGCCTGTCACACCTTGGGCCTTAGCCTCTTCCGAGGAGCCCTGAACCCTCAACCCCTGAAAGCCCCTCCTTTGAATCCGAAACCATAAAGCTCCAAAAGCCCAAAGCCGCAAACCGTGTCTGAGCTCTGGACATACCCAGCGTGAGCGTGCTGCAGTATTTCTTCGGCCACCAGCGACAAGCGTGACGGAGCCTGCAAGAACCGCCATCACCGAAAGTTGTGTGTAGGGTTTAGGGCCGTTTAGGGTTTAGGGTAGGCTGTGAGAGAGCCTGTGTGCGATTTCAATCTAAGGGTCTGTTGTAGTTCAGGGCTTAGGCCTTTAGGGTTGTTGGGCTCGATGGCTACTGCAGTGGATTCCTGGTTCGACCGAATACTTGATCGGTGAAGCTTACCCTAAACCCTGCCCAACCCCTCAACCGAACCCCAAGACCTTAACCCTAAAACCTAAGCCCCACGACGATGTCGCTGATTGTGAATGTGGAATTGAAGCTTGTGGTCAACCGTTCCCACAGTCCTTGCACAACACACCTGACGACATGATGCAAGCCTTTCCTGCACGCGCTTCGAGAATGCGTGACGCCTCACATGAACAACCAATGAAAAATATCACAAAATTTACAGCTTCAACCATTGTGGCGATGAGCCCAATGTTTAGCTAATGCTTCGAACATTGTAGAAGATGGTGGCAGACGTGCTCACCGACCAACATAGGCTAAGCATGTCCGAGGCATGCTGCAAGTTGCTACCAGATACAGCTTGCTCGGCGAACGAACAACCAACCCTTCTTTGACCAGCAGTCGAACGAGCTTGCATCAACAAATCCAAAGCCCATTTCTCTTAGCACCTGTTGTCTGCGTGCAAGCCTGTAATATCAAATCGCGCTGCCATGCCCGCTAGATGCTTCCAACGAAGAACCTTTTCTAATTTTCTTAGATATGAGGCAGCTTGCATGCCAGTTCACGTTAGTGGTAATAACCCGAAATCCTGAAGGACCACCGAAAAGTCTTTGTCAGAGCAAGTGTGGAATGCTTTTGTAAAAAAGCACAATGCAACCGTGTTTCATGGGCTGCGGACTGAACATCTAGAAGGATGTTGAAAACTGAGACACTGTCAAGATCCCACACCTGAGATCTGACATTTTGCTCCCGGTCGCATGTGGAATCCTTGCGGTTGTGTTGCATGGACCGCTGAAACCCCAAAGATGCCAACAAAAAAACATGCAAAGAAATCCTGCATGAAATGGGGACCTTAGTAATTAGAATATGGGTTTGGGACCCATCATACTGTAATTTACTAAGGAAGCCCCTTTATTGGTAGAGGTAGTTATTTGGGTACGGGGGCACCAGGCGCCACGTTGCAGTCGTACTTAGAAACTGCGCGAAACTCCGGTGTTAGCACAATTTCTGCAAAAACCAGGTTTGTAACACGTCGCGGAAACTACTGCATTTCTACGATCAGCAATGTCATCAGCAGCATCATCAGCATCATCATCGTCTTTATCACCAACATCAGCATCATTATAATCTTAACCATGCTCATCATGACGACCGTCATCATTGTCAGTATCATCATCGGCAACATCATCATCATCATCATTATCACAGGACTAGATACTACAGCCTAGACTTGTGACTGCCGGGTCAGCCGGATTTGATTTCTCACAGGTTTCTCACAGACTTCTGACATTCTTCTCAGAAGTTTCTCGCACCTTTTTCCAGAGTTTTCTCACAGTTTTCTCACAGACTTTTCCACCCCCAAAGCCCGAACGGGGCTCTGACGGACATGACTTCGCTTGCAGATATTTCTCTACAAAACTTTGGTATGTGAGAGGATCGTTATAGGGACGAGAAGGGGTTATAGTATTACCGGCTATTTAGACCTCTATGCTCCACCAAGTAATAGCGATGTGCCCTTCAACCAAAATCGTCCAGGATTTTTGAATGTGCTTATCTGTTCCTCGACACGACCGTGATTCTGCTACACGCTAAACTCTAAAGTCCAAACCCTGAGCCCGAAAACTCAGGACTTTGCATGTCGTTTACTTTTCCGTGGGACTTGGGGCCAGTGAAGGCAAAGCACTATGTAAGGGTTTAGGGCTAATGGCTTGAGACGTGGCGGGATTTTCGGGTCTAGGGCTCATAATTTGATTTATAGAGCCCGGTGCATTAGTTTAAGGTTTTTTGGGTTTATTTCTAGCGTTTGGTGGTTTAGTGGTTTAGGGCTTATAAGGTTACACGGCCAAATCCCGAAGGCATTAGCTGCAAAATCACTAAACCCTAAACCGCCCTCAACCCAAAACCCTACCCAACAGCACAGCTCAACCACTTGCTGATGAACCCACCGCCTGCTCATCATCCGCCGGCCTGGCACAAGCACTCGTTAACACTACTTACACAAGGTCCTAATCCCTAAACCCTAAACCCTAAACCCTGGTCACAAGGTTTACGGCCAGGGTTTAGGGTTGATCATCCGGCTTCATCGCAGAGCTTATGTCCCAAAGCCGAAAGCAGCTTGAATCCTTAAACCCCTGAACCCGCTCCTTCCCCCTAAGCCTGGCTAATGAGCTTCGAGCTTAGAGCTGTGGGAACCTTCTGCTGGAAAGCTTAAGCTGAAACTGTGCAGAGCATGGCCCTAGCAAAGTGAACCCTGAACCCCGCACAGCTTTCTTGGGCTCATCTACGCTTTGCAGCTCCACAGTTCGGGATACGGGGTTGAAAGCATGTAGTTAGACTTTCAGACAAGCCCCATACCCTAAACCCAAGAAAGATGGTTCGAGGCCTAGGGTCTCATTGAACCTTAGGACAATAAAAGCAAACCCCTGTTCTAATTGTTAAGGCCCCTACATTACTTGACCAATCTCGCCAGGAAAACGAGTCTGAAAACGAAGACGATGCCAGCTCGCCCTTGCTCAAGCCTTGGCACAGCAGCATCCCCCTAAAAGAGTCCCCAGATTATAGCTTACCCCAACCCTGTTCTCTTTAGTGAGGCCCTGATCACCCCTTTTTGTCCCAATTTTTGCTTGCCCCAACCCTATTCTCTTTAGTAAGGCCCTGATATTCCCTTGAATAGTCCCTAAATTATAGCCTACCCCAACTCTATTCTCTTTAGTAAGGCCCTGATATTCCCCTGAATAGTCCTGAAATTACAGCTTACCCCAAACGTAGTCTCTTTAGTAAGGCCCTGATATTCCCTTGAATAGTCCCTAAATTATAGCTTACCCCAACCCTATTCTCTTTAGGTCTGTCCCTGGGGTTTGTCGGGAACTACTTTGTGTTCAAGACTTCGGGGTTTGGAATTTCAGCCTCGCTTTGGAACTTCGGGTCGATGGGGGTGGGGGTGGGTTGGGGGGTGATAACGACGTGATGCTCGCGACATGATGATGACGACATGAATGCTGACGACAGGATGCTGATCTGAACATGACATGATGATGATGACGACAACGATGATCATGATGATGATGATGTAGACGTCTCAGCAAACACGGAGGGCGTGCATCGCAACATTTTGGCTGCCTGAGCAATGTCTTACGTGCACTCAAGTGCACAAAGAAAACTGCCAAGGCTGTCACAAGCCTAGTGACGCTTCGGACGACCTCTCTGGGAGGACTAAACAAGCTCAGGTGTCTTCCCTGGCCTCATGTTGACTGCCGAGCCTTGAAGCCAAAACCCCGTGAACAGTAAACGCACAAGAACGACTGTAGACCTCAAGCCTTGAGGCCTTGAACCCGTCTCAGACTCTGAGCCAAAACGCCAAAAACCAAGACTATTCATAGTCCCTGTTTTCTCGAGGTGTACGAAGTGCTGCAAATACCAGCGAATTTGCTCGTGTGCTGCAAATATACCGTTTTCCGCATGCTTTTCTCAATGTACTGAAGTACTTCTCCGCACTCGCACACGACAAAACCTCGAGTTTTTGCATGTTTACTTTCAGGCATCCTCAACACGAGAAACCCACAACTTTCAACCGAAACACAACAAAAACCACGACTATCGGGATTTTGTGTTTTCTCGAAGTGTAGGAAGTGCTGCAAATACCAATGAATTCAGTGCCCTCTTGCGAGTACACCATGAAACCCAGAGGTTTTGTGGTGTTTTCCGGTCTTACTCCGCATTCCAACAAGACAAAACCTCGATGTTTTGCATGTTTTCCTTGTTAGAATGGTTCCTAAACCTGCTTTCTAACATCTTCGTGCGCGTACTTCCTAGCTATAGGTACACGCAAAGACAGCATGTTACGAATGGCATAGCTCTGTTGTGTAAGTGCAAAATCAGTGGTATTTGCGGTACTTTCGAGCTCGTGCAACAACTTCTTCTGCTTTACTGCCCCGTGGTCTCCGGGAAAACCCCCCGGGATTTGGCTGTCTTTAGTCCTACCTTTGGTTAGTAGGGAATGGAAGAATGGTAGTAATAGTAGTTATAATTTTACCCCATTCCTCCATTCCCTACTAACCAAAGGTAAGTAGTTCGGCCCTGGTTTTTAGGTCCCTATTACTCATTGCAAGATAAGACGTTGAGCTAGGGTCGATTCAGGGCTGCAGTCCGCAAAGTTCCAGCCGAGCCTTCCTTCTTAAGGGCTTTGAATTAAACTACCATAATACAAAAAACATCGCTATTTTCCATAGATCCCTATTATGGTAACTTAAATTAACTTCCTCAACAAGAACCCAGTAACAGAAAGCTTCAAGCCTCAAGCCCTGAACTCACCTTAGATGCTGCAACTGCGGGATTCCCCGAGCTACGGCTGTTGAGAGCCCGGTGGCCCCTCAGTTTGGGAGCAAGGGAGTAACAACTCAAAGCAATGTAGGAACCTGATTAAAACATCTTGGGCCTTTATTATAGGGTTATATTTGAATCCTACCATTTTTTTTTTTTGGGGGGGGGGGGGTATAGGCCCAGGGTTTCTTAATCAGGTTCCCTACATTACGCTTGATGTCTCACTCTGCTATTCCGTTCTTATTGGGGCTGCCCGGTACCTTCATCATCTCGCTGCTTCCTGTGTCGATTTCTACCTATAGTCTCCATTGTAGTTCCTTTTTTTGGTTTAACCAAATATATAATAAGGATCCTATAAGGTAACCCCAAAAAGGAACTACAATGGAAACTACAGGTAAAGTATGGTAAATTCTCGACTTCCACCTTGCGCCTTTTGAAGCTTTTGGCCGGCGCGGTCACTTGCTGAAGATGCCGAATCGAACATTGAGATGCCCAGCTCAACTGGCAAGTAGAATTGAATAGATTCCCCAAACCACCCTTCCACCCTTCCCCCCCCCAGCAACTGCTACAGCGCGTGCAGCGACCCCTTCAACCGGCTCTGCTGCTGATGTCTCTCTGAAGCCTTGAACCCTTATAAACCCCAATGCCTTAAACCCGTGTGTAGCAACATCAACCTTACATAAACCCTGTAAAACCCATCTAAAATTTCAGAAAGGGCCCGATGCGGATTCAGGGTTCTTCGAAAAGTCGAAAACAGGGGCCTGTTCTAATTGTTCAGACTATCCCCTAAAACCTAAACCCTCTAATCGCCATAACCTAATGAGCCCGACAGGCCTTGTAAGCCCTATATTCCCCTTTCAGCCCTATAGGCCCTATAAGCCCTAAACCCTCTAAGCCCTGCAGGGCGCTGAGCATCGGGCAAGACCTTTCGAAGAAGGAGTCGACCTTCCGGTGCTCTTTGATAGGCGGCTAAGGGCGGTTAGGCTTGAACGGTTTAGGGTTTAGGGCTTACGTAGGGTTGTTGTGATGGATCGGCAAATGCTCGGCAGCTAGCATCAAGGGTGTGGGCAAGGAGTTCTGTGTCTTGCGATCTCTCATCCATCCGCTTTGCGAGGGGCATCCCAGGAACCCGCAACATCTGTAAGGCCCGACACTTTAGCTGAACACCATCAGCCCTGAACCCTAGAACCCTGAAACATGCACTGCCCTCACGACCACACGCACTGAAGTGCACGAACGCAAAGTCCTATAAAGCCTAGCTATATAGCACCTTCACAAGTCCATATAAGTCCACATGCCCTTGAAGATCCTCCAGGAGCAAAGGCGACACATAAACAATAAAATTGAAAGTGCAAACGCCTTATGTAAGTGCCCGAGAGCCTGACCCACAACCGTGAAGCTCTAGATCTATAGGTACGATGCCCGACGCAAATCTTAGCCTCTTGCGTGAAGCTTAAGTCTTTCTTAATCATGCAGCCTTGCAAACACTATCTGTAAGCCCAAACATTACGAAATAGTAGGTCGCGATCCCAAGTCTGCAGGGTAGAACCCCCCAAAAACTCGTAGACCATGGAGCCGCAAGTTCTAGAGGCCAGAATGCTTATATACTGTTACCCTACTGTCTGGTGCTTAGTAGGGAATGGGGGAATGGATCCCTAGAGAGTAGTCCCTACATAATCCCCAATAGTAGTCTCCATAATCCAGCCCCCCATTCCCTACTAAGAACCAGACAGGGCCTATGGATACCCTAAGACCCCTTATAGACCCCTTATTATAGAACCCTTATAGGACCCTTTAAAGGAACCCTTGCAGGAACCCCATTCTCTGCTAAGAACCAAACAGCCTAGACCTGAAACTCCCCTAAACCCCACAAAGGCCCTCGAATCCCAAACGGACTTGGCGAACCCAGGCCTCCTCCCCCACGCTCTGGTCTGCCGCCGGGTCCTGAAGCGAATGTATTTTTTTGTTAGGACACATAAATAATTAGAACAGGGTTTTGGGGGGTTCCATATTATAAATATGGAATATAGTATACCCCAAACCCTATTCTAATGGTTCAGGCCCCCAAATTAGGGTTTTGGCTTTAGGGTTAGTGGGTTGGGCTTCGGGTTAAGAACTTAGGGTTTAGGGCCTAATACACCCTAGGGTCATGGGTTTGGGGCTGTGGGCATTCATCAACATCACCATCATCATCATCAACCGATTTTGTATTTTGATATTGTTCAAGTATAATCATATACTCCTTCAAGTACGAATTAGCCTGCACCACAACCACTACCTGACACCCAAGTAAGGCAGCTAGACCTTCAGCTGTCTCTCCGAACTCTGGTCCTCCGTGCATATTTCCTGCTGCTTACGGGCCTGGAAGAACTAGAATAGGGTCTAAAGTGCATTATGTATATTCAGTACATTAAGGTATAGTATTTCTTAATACTCAACACAAGAGCCGAGCCCTATCTTTAAGGCTTTAAAGTCTAAGCCTAGGCCCATGTGTGGAGAGCTCGGTCGCCGGTGCCACTAAGCTCCCTCCGGTTCGTGACGAATAATTGCAGACAACGGGGCGAAGTCTAAGAAGCCGAAACTGAAACCGAGCCCAGCTTGAGGCTTCTGCCTTCTTGGGGGTTTGGGGTTGAGGGCTTCAGGCGTTAATGGTTTGGGGTTTCGGGTTACGATTCGAGCTTCCTGCTTTAGGGCGTCAGGGTCTGTGGCCTTGGAACGAACTAGCCCACCCAAAGCCACGTGAAGAGCCCGCCTGAGCACCTGACCCTTGTCCGTATAAACCCTCAACCCAAAAATCCTACACTCCCAAACACAAAAACATAAACCCTAAACCCGTAGACCGAAATCCCACATCCGAAAACCAGCATCCTAAATGCCAAACCCCAAAACCGGCCATCCCAGATCCTAAACCGGCAATCCTTGACCCGGAACCGTAAACCCCAAAAGTCCTAGACCCTAAACCGTAAACCCTACATCCTAAACCCAAAAGTCCTAGACCCTAAACCCTAAACTCTCGGCCTTCAGCAAGAGCAGCTGGAAATGATCACCGGCCACCAGTTTGGCGCCTTCCTCCTCGTCCTCGAAGGGAGATGTTCCCGACTCCCGTGTCTAAGGGTCCATGTACGCATATAAGGACTATAGTTTGTGGTTAGTGTAGGGGCAAATTTGTACTTTCTGATTTCATGGTCTTAACATGTAGGAATTATAGTTTATGGAAAGCAGTTGAGAAACATTGTGCTGTCTGAGTTCATGGTCCATGTACCCAAGTATTGTATACTTTGGCCTTAAAGCAGTTCCTATATACGTGTGTTAAGAAAAATATGTGCGATTTGCGTACACGGACCTTTGGGGTGTAGTTACTTTATTGGCTTCTTGGTTTAGGGAAGATTGAATGGACAAGGCTTCGCGAAGCCCAAACCTGTTACCAATACCCGAAACCTTCACAAATTCGCTAGGATTGTGTAGGGGGAGTAGCGTGCAAGCTTCTACAGTGTTTCGAGTAACAGGACGACTGCTTAACTTGTCGCTGCAGGCTCAAGGGGATGTGATGATATGATTGCTAGGCATGCTGAGCCCCATGCCCAGACCCCCGGGAGGATCCAAAAAGTAGATCCCTTAAGGGGGTTCCTATAAAGTACCCTTAGTAGTATAGGGCCCCAAATTAGGGGATCTACTTTCTAGATCCTCCCGGGGGTCTGGNCCAGACCCCCGGGAGGATCCAAAAAGTAGATCCCTTAAGGGGGTTCCTATAAAGTACCCTTAGTAGTATAGGGCCCCAAATTAGGGGATCTACTTTCTAGATCCTCCCGGGGGTCTGGGTGTGGCTTCGAAGGTCTAGGCAACCTATGGGTCTGTGTACCTTTGAAGCCCTGGAAGGCTTCCCCTGAGAGCTCCATACCCTATGCCCTACCTTAACCTACCAAAACCTACTTTTTTGTAGGGGTCCCTATAAATTCCATATTAGGGTTTATCATAAGAACCTACAAAAAAGCAGGGTTTGGGAGGTTAAGGTATACCCTAAACCTCATAGGGTTCTATAATTAACCCTCAGGGTGTCGGCTTCGGCGGTTCGGGATTCAATAGACGGGCCTCGGGCTCAATGTACCTAACATAATAGTATGTCCCGGGGATCCAAACATACTTTGTGATGGGTTATACCGCATAATTGAATTGAAGGGTCATAACCTATACTATTGTGTAGGGTTTGGGGTTGCAGGGTGGAGCTGAGGAGCCCGCACAAACGTTGCGAAGCAGCTGCGTCTGTGCCTCGAGCACGCTATTTGCAAAGGGACCTGGCTGAGCTCATGGCACCCTAAAGCCCTAGCTGGGGATCCAAAAGCCTACTGTTTTCCGGGGTTATACCCTATAATTCAGGGATGTATGACCTACTATGTTGTAGGGTTTGGGGATACAGGTAAGGACTCTTGTGCTACGGCTTTTGCGCGGGACCGTAGCACAGAAGGCCGTCTAGCTGCTGCTGATAACTGGAATGAAGCTCTTGTTGCTAGCATCCTTAGCATGCACTCACCATTATTCAAGACGAGTTGCACTCAGAACAACATGTCTCTTCTTCAACAACCGGGCCCCAAAAAGTTCAAACTTTTTAAGATAGAGCTAATATATAAGGCCAAAAAGTTTAAAGTTCCCCTGTTCACTATCTAAGACATTAGCTTTTCCACATGTTGGATTGTGTGGGGTTCAAGGCCCGGGTTGTTTCGAGTCTAAGGTTTGGTGCTCAGGTTGCCTACACGCAATCCTTGCCCGATCGATGACGTTGTCGAAAAGGCAAAAGACCTGCCACTATCTCTATAAACAAACAACAGTAAGCATCAATTTATATATCTCTCTCTCTCTCTCCGTCTCTTTCTCTCTGTCTCTATATCTCTCTGTCTCTCTGTCTCTCTGTCTCTCTATCTCTCTCTCTCTCTCTCTCTGTCTCTCTCTATCTCTCTATCTCTCTGTGCCTTGCTGCAACTATCTCTCTGTGCCTTGCTGCAACACAACGTGCACCGAAACCGCTCAAACCCTGCAGATGCCTGCAACACCCAACTGCGAAGCCCATTTAACACAACACGCTCAGGGGCCCAATGTCCAAACCGTTAAGTCGTAGGATAAGCCCCCAGACCGAACCCTCTCGGATAGCCTCCACTCATGCCCAAAGGGTCCAAAGTACCAGTATAGTAGAATGTAGGGTTTCTATATTAGGAATTACTATTATGATTTTGGGAAGTATCCCCCATAACAGTACCTAGGACCCTTTGGGATGTGAACCCTGACACCCCTCAACCTCCCCCATCAGGCCCCCATAGAACACGTGTCGGATCTGAGCCTGACTCTCTCTCTCTCTCTCTCTCTCCTCTTATAAGGAAGGGGCCTAACTCGCAACATAGCCCGGAGGCCTTGCATAATGTAGGGGCTTAATGACTAGAATAGGGTTTTGGGGCCCACTATACTATTATTATAATAAGGAGCCGCCACAATAGTATCAATAGTATAGGTTTCAATTTAGGCCTCTATGGCAGCATGGTCTGTGGGCCCGAAAGCCTGAAAACGTGCATCCGGTCCTCCGGGCCCCGGCTACAATTTACCGATGCGTCATTCACCACCAAGGGGTTTAGGTTTTAGGGTTTAGGGGTTTAGGGGTTCAGGGGTTTAGGGCTTATAGGGTTTAGGTCGCTTTCCGGTTGAATTCGGGTTCAGACACCTTGGTAGTAGCAGTGGCTTCCCCCTAGATACGATCCTACACAGAACTACTCTCCCAAACCCAAATACCAGTTCAAAGCCGACAAACCTTTATCTGGGCTTTTAAGTAACCAGGGAGAGAAAGTATAAACTTGTATTTCATAATGGTTCCTTTAAGAAAAAAGTCTTAAAGTATGGTACTCCAAAGCCCAGACAGTTCAAAGCCGACAAAACCTTTTTGGGCCTTATGAACTCAGCAACTAAGATCCTCAAAACCCCCTTATAGTACCCGTATAGGACCCTTACAGTACCCTTTAAAGGAACCAACCCTAAATCCCTAAACCCTAAACCCTCCCAATAACTCAAACTCTGGGCATCAAAACAGCCCAAAAGCCTTATATAGTATGGTCTTTGGGCCCAAAAGCCTTAATATATGAGTCCTTAGATTCCTAGGGAAAGTAGGTCTGATTTATAGATGTTAGACCCCAAAAGTAGGTGCTATTTGTATACTTGGAGCCCTAGCCCTAGCCCTAAACCCTACACCCCAAGCCCTAAGCCCTAAACCCTAAGCAGCGTTAGGGTAATGAGAAGGCAAAGCTTTCTCGCCGCACCTTCTCGGAAGCGCTGTTCCAGGCTTCCTGAAGAATCATAGAGTTTAGAGGTTTGGGATTTTTAGGGGTTTAGGGGTTTAGGGTTTCGAGGGATTAGGGGTTTAGGGTTTGGGGGGTTTAGGGGTTTAGGGCTTAGGGGTTTAAGGGTTAGGGGTTTAGGGGTTTAGGTTTAACGTCATGTCGACTTGACTGGTTTCGTGCTTTTGTATAACTATGGCTTGTAGGTTCGAAACTTGGGTGCTTTTATGGATTTTAAGGTTAAAGGTCAAGAGTAGGTTGGTCTCGTGGGGCAGTTGTAACTGTAGTGTAATGAAGCGAAACATACTGTCAGCTGGGCTTCTTGAACGGATCAACACAAAAGGCCTTAAAAGGTTCATTGTGGGTGCAGGGCTTGCAGGCTATGGCTCCAAAGCAAAAATAATTCTCTGTGTGGATCGTGGAGTAGGCTGCGCTCATGAACAACGCATTGCGCAACGACACAGCCACGATCTCTCAATGTTGGCATCCAGAACATTTTACAGACAATTTGAACCCTGTAGCCCAAAGCCCGGGCTGGTTTTTTTTGCTTATTTTTTCCGTTTTGTTTCTCATGTTTTTTCCGTTTCCAGGTGTGGGGACCTCCTAGCTTTCCCCCTGTCGAGGGGGTACTCAGCCGGCGGAAGACTGCGCTACAATTGCAGTCCTGTGCCTCTTGATTGACGTGGGAAAGGTGAACAAGATTTTGGGAATTCTCTTCGTGATCACAGTAGTAAACACTTGTATTGGGATGACGCTTTGCCTGATTTGTCTGCGAACAACAGCTCTGATTGATTGTAGTATTCCGAAGCACCTCGGCGTGAATGTCGTTCCACTACGTGCACTTCGACGACATACAACGTGCTACTCCGGGCTTTCACAGTTTGCGGTTCGAAGCGTGGGCGTTAAGAACGTCGACTGCTTTCCCTGCTAACTTGGCCACATATGGAAAGGGGATTCTGAAGCGTCGCAGAGCTTGCTGCAGGGGGCTTAGAGATGTTCAGTTTTTGTATTTCAAGGTGGAGGTTCGAGCGGAAGTTCGGCCGTTGTCACGAGAACAAGCAGGACGGCCCCATGCCTAGATATTGTGCAATCAGCCGATGCACAAGATCATACTACATCCATATTGTGCTTCTATGAGTTGGGATTGGGCAGTGAAACGTCGCAGTTTTTCACCAATCGTGTTATGTAGGCATATTTCTCCATATATACATAGACATTCAGCTACTTGTTGCATATACATTTATGCGTAGGTATGTGCATGTATATGTATGTGTGTATGTGTCTATATGTAAATATAAATATAAACATAAAAAATATATAATTATTTATATACTTACTTCTGTTCTACAGGCATGCGCCCCGAAGCTTCATGGGTTGACATCCAGCTGATCTGCACATTGTCCGTCTTTCGAACTTCAGGTTTGATTGAAGCGATGTCGGATCTGACCTACAACAAGAAANCCCCGAAGCTTCATGGGTTGACATCCAGCTGATCTGCACATTGTCCGTCTTTCGAACTTCAGGTTTGATTGAAGCGATGTCGGATCTGACCTACAACAAGAAATATCAAGTTCGGGTTGGTTGGCGCTTTCACGCTTTCTGTTGGCTTTTTGTCTAGCACCACTGCTGTAAACAGAGGAAGCATCAGAACCACAACATACTTCAACGGTAGAGTGCATCACTCACTACTTTGCAGCTGTATCGTTGGATCACCTGCCCGACTGAGTAAAGGAATGACGGACTGACATACAAACCGACAGACAGACAGACAGACAGACAGACAGACAGACTGACTGACTGACTGACTGACTGACTGACTGACTAAAGTAGTAATAGTAGTAGCGCTCGTAATCGTAAGAGTAATAGTAATTGTAATAGTAATCATAAGAGTAATCGAATAGTCATAACATTAGCGAGAGTCATAGTAATAGTAATAAGCATAGTAATAGCAATTGTAGTGCCTTTCCTGTCCTTTCCTTCCTTGCTTGGTTCCTTCCTTGCTTCCTTTCTAGCTTGCTTATTTGCTTGCTTGCTTGCTTCCTTCCTTGCTTCCTTTCTTGCTTGCTTACTTCTATGCTTGCTTGCTTGCTTGCTTGCCTGCTTGCTTCTTTGCTTGCTTGCTTGCTTGCTTGCTTGCTCGCTCGCTCGCTCGCTCGCTTGCTTGCTTGTTGTGCTTCTTTGCTTCTTTGCTTGCTTGCCTCTTTGCTTGCTTGCTTGCTTGCTTCCTTGTGTTTGATGCTTCTTTGCTTCTTTGCTTGCTTGCTTGCCTGCTTCTTTGCTTGCTTGCTTGCCTGCCTGCCTGCCTGCCTGCCTGCTTGCTTGCTTGCTCGCGAACGCGGCCGCAAAAAAAAATAAGAAAACAAGCGGATAAAAACAAATACCACCACCGCCAAAGCCCCAACCCTAGAGGCCTATAAAGACCTTGTACTTACAACCTGCAGCCCCTTCCCCTCTGCAGGGAAAGCAGAGCTTGATCCCCAAGCCTCGACTCGTCAAACAAGTCTTCTCCTTGCCCTCGCCTAGGCCGCAGGCGCCTAAAACGCTATATGCTGAACACGACAACTCCCAACCCCAACCTCCACATCCCAAATCCCTACTATAGATCCCTTGTAGACCCCTTAAACGAACCCGGAAGCTGTAAATCCCAAACCTAAAACCCCACCCACCTTGACCCGGTGCGAATCTGCTCAGGGTAAGGAGGAGGATTCCGGTGAAAGAGGCGCCCTTCCGGAAAGCCTCGACCCGATCTGCTTTTGCCGTTGCGTGTTTGGTCTCTCTTGTTTACTTGCTCGGCTGTTAATTTGTGCTGCGAAAATTTCTGTGCGATTCATGCAGAGCTGCATAATGTAGGGACCTGATTAAAAAACCTTGGGTCTTTACTAGGGTTCCTTGTATGAATCCTACTATTTGGGGGTTATCGGGCCAGGGTTTCTTAATCAGGTTCCTACATTAGGGCGTGGTTGGGGTGTGGAGGCGGTTTGTCGTGCTTGTGGGTGTTCTTAGGGGTGACACCGCTTCGCAGTTTTAATGTCTTTCATAATAAGGGGACGTTTCAGCAGCTATATGATTTGAAAAGGAATGTCTTTCATAATAAGGGGACTTTTGCCGGCTGGGTACCCTGAAACCCCAGAACCAAAAGCCTGAACCCTTCAGAGAACTAGTAGATATCCAACATACACCCTCTTAGCCCCAAGCCCCTACTTTTCAGGCCTTAACAAACAGAATAGGGCTCTGAGGTATAACTGCTGCCAGAATACCCTAAACCTTAAACCTCAAAAGCAATCATGCAAACTCTCTGGGGACCGGACAGTGCCCGCTGCCTGGGCTGCGCCGCGAAGCCTTCGGAGACCTGCTGTTCTGGGTTCCAAACCCGGACCTTCCAAAATCCCTTTTCACTGTGCTTTCACTCCGCAAGGCAAGGAAACAGCTCGGCCAACAGAGGCCTACACTCAGAGGTTCGGAAGGATCTAGAGTTTAGGTTTACGGTTCAGGGTTCATAACATGTGAGCCTTATGGGGACTAGAATCGGGTTTGGGGGGTATCTTGCAGTATAGGAACCCGAAGAAACAGAATTGCAAAGCTTTCTGGCTTCTACACGACATAGTATGTGCCTTATGTACTACTTGACTTGGCTTCCCAGGGCTCAGGCCGAGTGCCCTGCATCAGGCACACGGAGCGTTTGGGCGAAATGGCTAGCTTAAACGAGTTTATACGGCAAGCATAGACATGCACATACACCCATGTCAATGTGTGTAACACCATTACATTCATGCATACCCCCCCCCCTAAACCCTGAACCCTAAACCCTAAACCCTGCATGCATGCATGGGCACATGAACGCATGCATGCGTACACGACACCGAGGGCCCGATACCTGCCACTCTGAGCAACCGACTGTGGTCTTGGACATCATGCCTTGGACAAAGCCCACTAGAGGTCAACGTTTAGGGTTTAGGGTTTAGGACAAAGCCCACTAAAGGTCAACGTCTGGTACCATAGTATAATAGTCGGTTCTTCTACCCCCAGAGAACTAAACCCTAAACCCTAAAGCCTAAGCCCCAAAAGCCTAGCCCGAAACGAAAGAAACTGAGGGAAGGCAGCTCCGTGAGCCAAGGGCTTCTGAGCTAAGGCCTCTGAGAGGGCAACTATGGTTTCAGCACTCTAAGAAGACTGTGGTTGTACTAATCATTTAAGGCTCCTATTTAAAGGGAGTACTTTAAGGCCAATGTATATACTATATGGGAGTTTCCGAAAATTGGGGAACCTTACTTTGGGGTCCTTATAATAAGGATCCTACTATTTAGGGTACTATATTAGGGTCCACTATTCTCGGAAACTCCCATATGAGTACATGGACCATTGGGGAATAGTCGACAAAGTCGCCTCTAAGAGGGCTTTGGCTGTTGACAGGCTTTGCATTCTAAGCACCCTACTGGGCTGTAGCGGCGGTGCGGGTCGAGCTTCATATCAGAGGGCTGTAGCAACGGTTTTAGTGTAGGCCTCGGAGACAGCTACAACCGTCGAAAAGCCTGGACTCTGAAGGGGCTGTAGATAAGCAGTAACATAGTAATACATATACATACATATATACATATATATATATTGTCATATGCTGAACTAAAAATACCATATAACGTGGTGCGGTTGGCAGTGTATATAAGGCCTCTAAGCGAGCTGCAACGGTGGTTACGGGCGTAGTTTTAGGCTTCAGGAGGGAGAGGGGAAGGGCCGAAGATATAGGACTGTAAGACTTAAGACTGCTGTGAGAGGTAGTAAGGGGCTAAGAGGGCTGTAGCTGCAATGAATAAGGGTTGTAGTTCTAGGTATAGCTGTAGCGGCAGCCAGAGATCTGCATAAGGCTGGTAGCTGTACTCAGTAAGGATTGTTGTAGTTCTGGGATGCCAGGAACGCTGTAGGGATAGTGAGGAGACTGGTTCAAGCCTTCAAGAAGCCTGTAGCCACAGATAGGGGTGGTACTGCGCAATCAACAACCCGAAACATTAAGCTATCTGGGGGCGGTGGGGTGCAAGCAATTATCCCCAAAGTATGCACTCACCCACATCCCTCCGGAGCCTTGGTTGTATATACTAAAACTCCAATTTACACCTTTATGTGGGGCTTGGAGCTATCGACATCCCTCCAAGAGACCTCTGTAGCTGCATTCAAGCAGCTCCGGTGTTTGGGTGTTGGCGAAGACCTCCAGCCAGCGCTGCGTAGCGGTAGGGTTTAGTTTAGGGCTGTTAGGGTTTAGTTAGGGTTCAGGGTTTAGGGGGTTTATTGCTTAGGGCTTTTAGGGTTTAGGGATTCAGCATGTAGGGTTAAGGCTGGTAGGGTTCAGGGTTCAAGGGTGCCGGAGGATCCCAGCCCTAAACACGAACCCCACACCCGAAACCCAACTCAACGCAGGGATGCCTGGTTCGAGGTTGCCGGGTGGGGGGGGCGGGGGCAAAAGAAGGGGCCTGGGTGAAGGGATGAGGGAGGGGCTGGGGTCTGGGGGAGGGTGTAGTGATTCCGGGGGTTGTGTGCAGGGTGTAAGCTCTCTTCTTCAACAACCGGGCCCCCAAAAGTTCAAACTTTTTAAGATAGAGCTAATATATAAGGCCAAAAAGTTTAAAGTTCCCCTGTTCACTATCTAAGTAGGGGGTTGGTTGAGCCTCTTGAGCTTGGCTAGCTTAGGCTTGCGTCCCGGATTTCTGTTGTTCGGTCCTTTGGCGTCTCGGGTTTGTGAGTTTCTGTGGCTCTCGGATTTGGGGGTTGAGGCTTTGGAGCTTTGGGTTGCAAAGCCATTGTTAATGCCTTTCGCTCTGAGCATGATGCCCTACCAGTACGCCGTTCAGGCTCTATGGTTTAGGTTTAAGGTTTAGGTTTTGCGTTTAGGGTTTAGGATTTATGGTTCGGGGTGTAGTCCAAA
This sequence comes from Symbiodinium sp. clade A Y106, assembly GCA_003297005.1. Taxonomy (NCBI): domain Eukaryota; class Dinophyceae; order Suessiales; family Symbiodiniaceae; genus Symbiodinium; species Symbiodinium sp. clade A. The sequence continues at coordinate 15,014 of BGNK01002586.1, read as the reverse complement.
GGTATTAGGCATTGGGTTCGCTCGGTAAGTGTTTGGGTGGCACAGTACTGAGGGTTTAGGGTTTAGGGTTTAGGGGCACTCAGGGCCCGACTACGTCATTGGCCACGGCCAGCAACTTCGCCGCGAGTCGTGCAGATTCCTACCAAGGAGAGATGCATGCACTGGGAGGCTCAGGGGACTTGCCGAAGCGACTACAAGTCCCCTCACTTAAAATATCCAAATCAGCAGTTTTCGTATAAACTGAACCAGAACCCCAAACCCTAAGCTTTGATTCGATAACTTGTAATGCCCTGGAGCCTCGACACCAAAGCATCTACCCCAGCCCTTTGCTGTAAGACGCCCCGTAAGTTCCCTCGAGGGTCTAGAATGATATTCAATCATAGTAACGATTCGGATTTACCTGGGAGGTTGACCAAATTGTTAAAAGCCCTAATCGTTCCAGATCCCGTGGCACAAACTCTGAATCCAAGTTCCCCAGCCCATACATACACACACATGTATGTCGCATGAAACTTTGTACATGTTCTTGTGAGTTGACAGGCATGCGTGTTTGTATATAAACCAAACGCTACAGAAATCCTAAACTCTATATGTACTTGCTAGCCAATTTAACCCCAGACCTTTGGCTCCGCACTCTCTTCCTATTGGATCTTAAGATCTTGCCTGGATGGCCACACGGTTGTTCTACGGCAAGGCGCTTCTTTGCCGGCTTATGGTCCATTGGTTGATGCAAGCCGTAGTAGTATGGGAATGCAGATTTTCCTCTGCCGGCTGCATTGAGACGGAGAGGATGTCCTCGCCGCGGTGGTGTGCCTGTCGGGATCTGTCAGTTCATGTTTCAAGAATGCCTTCGCATCAGTGATCCAGGAGCCGCGCCCGAGTATAAGAGCAGCGGCTTCGCGTTGGCGCACTCGACTCCGCTCACAACTGAGTCCACCGGGCCTGATGCCAGCCACACCTCCGCACTGTTCAGGATGTGGCATGTGCAGCCCTGGGACAGCAAGAAGCTGTGGGCGCTATTATGTTTGTTTTCATTCTCCCACTGCTTCCCATCTTTGCCCTAAGGCTCCATGTGCCCATATAGTATATACTTAGGCCTTAAAGTACCTATATAGGGACCCCTTTAAGGCTTAAGTATCTACTATAACGGTACATGGAGCCTTTGGGTTGGACATCTTGAAGTCCAGCGGCTCTTGCTTCACCACCGCGGTTGCTGGCAGCCCCCCGCCTCTTCTGTCTTGTCCGTGCCCTGAACCTTATCTGTAGTCTCCATTGTAGTTCCTTTTTGGGGTTACCTTATAGGATCCTTATTATATATTTGGTTAAACCAACAAAAGGAACTACAATGGAGACTATAGGTAATCCCTACAATCGTCCCCAAGCCGCAGTTGGGGATCCAAAACCCTACTAGCGTCTCAAGGGCTATGCCATGCCACCTTTAGGCTATGAAGTCATATGGGTGGTTGTCAAAATTAGGGTCCCTTTTTGGGCCCTTAATATAATACGGCACCAATTATTTAGGGTACCCAAAAAGGGACCCTAATTTTGACAACCACCCATATATAAATGCTATTTTGCAGGGCCCGGGCGGGGCAGCCCAAGTCCTGACAAGCCTTGAGCCGCCTTCCCCGAATTCCGCACTCTGACCTCACCAAGCCCTATAAGGGTCCATGTACCTAAATACTACATACATTACATCGGCACCAAGGACCCTACATAATTATACTACTTTAAGAACGAAGCATATACATGTGCATGCTATGGGAGTACATGGCCCTTAAACCCTAAACCCTAAAACCCTTAAACCCTAAACTCTCAAACTCTAAACCCTAAACCCCTAAGCTTGTAATAAACCCTAAAGCCCCTAAACTCTTAATAAGCGCTAAACTTAAACTGAACCCTTATAAGACCCCTAAACTTGTGAACCCAGAATGTACAATCAACGCTAAGACCCCCAAACTTATGAACCCTAACAGTCCCTAATTTTTCGAACCCTAAACTTAAGAACCCTAAAATCCCCTAAAACCCGAAAAACCCTTAAACTTATGGGTCCTAAACTTATACACCCTAAAAAACCCTAAAGCTTATGAACCCTAAACTTATAAAAGCCAACAACTTATGAACCTTCTGAGCGCCTGCGGCTCGAAACCTTCCACTTGAAGCAGGGCCGTCAGCACTCGCAGCGCGCCGCTGCGCACCAGGGAAATGGGCCTCCACGCAGGGTTCTAGGGATTTTAGGGTTATTTAGGGTTTTAGGGCTTTAGGGTTCAGGGTTTTTTAGGGTGCAGGGCCTCAGCCAAGGTTTAGAGCTTTAGGGTTTTAGGGTTCAGGGTTTTAGGGCGCAGGGCCTCAGCCAAGGTTTAGAGCTTTAGGGTTTTAGGGTTCAGGGTTTTTAGGGTGCAGGGCCTCAGCCAAGGTTTAGAGCTTTAGGGTTTTAGGGTTCAGGGTTTTAGGGCGCAGGGCCTCAACCAAGGTTTAGAGCTTTAGGGTTTTAGGGTTCAGGGTTTTGGGGCGCAGGGCCTCAACCAAGGTTTAGAGCTTTAGGGTTTTAGGGTTCAGGGTTTTTAGGGTGCAGGGCCTCAGCCAAGGTTTAGAGCTTTAGGGTTTTAGGGTTCAGGGTTTTAGGGTGCAGGGCCTCAACCAGGGTTTAGAATTTTAGGATTTAGGGTGTCGGGCCGCGACCAGGGTTTAGGGTTTAGGGGTTTAGGGTTTTAGCGCCTCAAGCCAGGGAGTCCATTTCAGGTTCCCTTGAAAATTTATGAAGGTTAGGTTAGCTTCTGAGCTCTTATAGGGCATTCAGGAGGTCATGGGCATGAAGGGGTTTAATATAGGGGCCTTAATGGTTACCTATACTATTTTTTTTTGGGGGGGGTTCCTCATTACAAGTACAGTATAATGGGCACCAAAACCCTATTCTAATCATTTAAGCCCCTACATCCCTAAATCCCTTATAGTACCCTTATGGTATCCCTTAAAGGAACCCGAAAAGGAATTACTAAGGCTTTAAGCCGGATTAGGGTTCATGTCCTTCCTGGCCTGAGAAGCTGCGTCAATGCCGCCGGCATAGCCACAGCTCCCCGCTCCTGACGTGCTTTGCCGGATGGGGACCCAGGGCTTGGGGTGGGTTTAGGTTTAGGATTGTAAAGAAACAGAAAGGACTGTTGTGTGCGATGGAAATTGATGGTTTGGTAGCTGCTGCCCTAAAGAAAACAGGTCTTAATTCGGGCTTGAAAGGTTCAGGGGGCATGTCAAGTCAGTACTACGGAAGATTGGTGGAGCTTCATCTCTTCATCAATCGGAGCCACTCGTGCGACCGAATGCCATGCGATGGTACCTGGACCCCAAAAGTATGTAGAATAATAGCCTTTTATAGGTTTTGGGACATTATTTTACCTACTTTGGGGGGTCTAGGTACTCTTCTGCAACCCATGAGTCGGAGCGTACGGTATACCCTAAACCCTGGAAGCCTCCACTGTGTGCTTCACTTTGTTGGTCTTATGTCTGCGTTTCAGGGGTTTAGGGTTTAGGGTTTATAAGGGTTCAGGGTTTAGGTTCAGTGGTCATTCTGTTTTCTGCTTGATTTCCTTGTCCGAAATGCGACGAAAGCACCCCTAAGACCAAGCCAATCAAGCCTGAACCCTGAACCCAAGGCCTGGGCCTTGAACCCTAGAAGCTTAAAGCCTTCATGGGAAACCGTATTAAGCCATGTCAAACTCAGAATGTGTCCGTACAGTCCTAGGCCCAAGACCTAAATGACCCTTGCGGCAACCTGCCGTACGAAACCCAATTGGGCTCTAGATACTAAACCCCTAAAGCCCAAACCCTGGACAGAGCCGAAATCCCTGAAGCCCAAACCCTAAACCCCACACCCTGCACACCCTAATCTCCTCAAGAACTAAACCCTGTTCACTATAGACCCTGAACCCCGAAAGCCCAAACCCTAAACTCTGACGACCCTGATCCTAAAGGGCCTCAAAATCCCTAAAGTCCAAACCCTAAACCTTTTCAGACCCGACAGCCACGGCTGAGGGTATAGGGACCTTGAACCCCTAAAGCCCGAACCCTGCACACCCCCCTGAACCCTAACACCTAAAGCTTCAACCCCAAAACCCTGAACCCCAATCACTAAACCCTAATCCCTAATCACTAAACCCTAAACCCTAATCACTAAACCTAAACCCTCAACCCTAAACCCTATAATCACTAAACCCTCAACCTTAAACACCCTAAACCCGAATTCCCCATTGAAGGCAAAGGGTGCCTGTAAGGAGTGGATGCGAGAGGGCCGTGGCCTGAACGCTTTATCGCTGGGTTCCTTCATGATCAGGGTTTTGGGTTTAGGGGATTTAGGGTTTAGGGTTTAGGGTTTAAGGTTTAAGGGTTTTAGGGTTTAGGGTTTAGGGGTTTTAGGGTTTAGGATTTTTTTTAGGGTTTAGGGGTTTAGGGGTTTTAGGGTTTAGGGTTTAGGGGTTTTAGGGTTTAGGGTTTAGGGGTTTTAGGGTTTAGGGTTTCGGATTCGAGGGCTTCTGGACCTCCTGGGGCTTCTTTTGTTTAGGTTCTAGAGGGCTTAGGGTATATAGAGGTTAGGGGGTTTAGGATTCGAGGGTTATGGCTTCTTGCGTTTAGGGCCTATAGGGCTTAGGGTATGGGGTTCGGGGCTCAGATTTAGGATTCAGTAGGCTTTCGGCTTTGGTTTAGGCTAGAAGCTGTTCTTCTGGGGTTTGTGAAAGCGCTCCTTGCATGGTTGTATACAGGCTGCATAAACCTAAGGCTCAAAAAGGCCCAAACGCCGCATATAATATGGTCTCCTAGAGCCTTAGGGTAAGGGTTTCAGAAGTGTGTAAGGTTGAGGATTACGCACAGGGGCGTGAATAGCGTTGACAAGTTTAACCGGTCTTTCGGGGATTGTTACGGATTACGTTGACCTCCGTATTCCATGGAGGTATGCTGGGCTTTTAAAATTTTAAGTAACCAGGGAGAAAGATTATTTCATAATGGTTCCTTTAAGAAAAGAAGTATTAAAGCATGGTACTCCAAAGCCCAGGTATAGCACGTTGAACTTAGAGCCTGGGGGTTCTAGAGCATCAGAGCTCAGAGTTTTGAGGGTTTGGGGTTTGGGGCTTGAAGGCTTGGGGCTTTTCCGCTGTCAAACCGAACGTACTAGGCTTGACAGAGCCAAAACCCTTAACCCTACCGAAGGGCCGCTCTCTAACCCTAAGGGTACGAAAGACATATATAATAATTGTAGGTATATGAAATACTCACAGTACTTTTACAGGTTGTTCTCTGGGAAAGTGTAGGAGCATTAGGTACTTGGAGAACCTTCTAACGAGTTCCCTTGGCCAAGCAAAGGTCATTCCACAGCTAGTTTGGCGAGCCGTGGTTAGATGTTGCAAGAAACAACTTACAGTTGAGGGTTGTAGGGTGTTTTGGCGTGAAGCCAGATAATTCATCCAGAAGGGAACCATGCAAGGTGATCTGATCCGAATGGTCGGCCACGCTTGTTCTTGGGCTGAAACGACACAAACCAAGCCTCTAAACCCTCAGCCTCAACCGTAAACTCCAAAACAGCTACAAGCCTCCGGACTTGCAGTACTGTGAAAACCTACAAGTTCCTATGCTGTGGGCTGTATAGCGGCTATAAATTAAACTGAGCACCTCCGTGAAGCGGTGAAGCGATACACCCAAAACGCCCAGCAAAACCTTTCCGGTGGGCGCACATTGCCAGGAAGAGGGCTGCGCCCGGCGAAGCGACTCGCACCTGAACTTTGCATAAGATGCCGTTTCGTCCGTGACCTTACAACACTCTTCAAGGGTCCTATAAGGAGTGGTTGACGGGTTCCTTCCAGGCCTCTCCAAAGGCTATAGCAGTTCATGGGAAATGCCTATAGATTGGGAATGCTGATTATACTTTCCTTTGCCTATCTATCTGTATGTGTATATATATATGTGTATATATATATATATACATACATATATATATATATATAAAGAAGCCCTACTTTGTACTATTTGGGTACTGAGGGTATGAGTACGGGGCTATTTCCGTTTGAGGGTTTACGGGTCCAGAGTTTCGGGTGCATAGGGCTTCCCAGAGAGAGAGCCCAATGGTTCAGGGAAAGTTTAGGGTTTAGGGGTTAGGGGTTTAGGGTTTACGGGTTTAAGGGTTTAGGGGTTTAGGGCTGGGGTGTAACATCCTGAGCCCTGAACATTGTAATTCCTCAGCCATCCAAAACTCAGGCATTGCAACCCAGAAGCCCTAAACCCTAAACACGTTTCCTCACCAAACCCCAAAACCCAAAACCCTAAACACATCTCCTCACTAAACCCTAAATCGCGGACCTGCCTGGCACAGGCCCAAGGTGACATCCTGCATGCAAGAGAGAGGCTATTATGCGGTGCTGCACAATTAGCACGGGGTTCCTTTGGGGGCTCCTTTAAGGGCTCGAGAATAAGCTTAACAGTTTAGGGCTTTCAGCCAAAAGGGTTACCTTGAGCATTTTTTCTTTCTTTCATATTCTCTTAGTATGTGGGTCTCAAGAGTTCAGGGAATGCTCCTGGTAAATATTTCGACCGAAATTTCGACCCCTAAATTTAAGTAGATCTTTGGTTGGCAAGCTTAAGTGTCATCTAAGCCAGGCTTCAAGGTGTAGGGAAGCAAGGACGTTCAACTTTCCAGACTTCCTGAACCACACATCCATGATTTCTTCCCTGCACAACTCCCACAGCAATTCCTGAAACCCACAACTCCATAAACCATACGGCTGATGGACAAAATCCTGCATTACCCATAATAAGGAATATACCATAATTCCCATAGTTTAGGGTCCTTAGGGTCATGCAGGATTCTGTCCATCAACCGTAGTTCCACCTAGATTTGGGCATCCTTGGAGCTTTCCAGGGACGTCTAAGGTTGCAGGTTGCATGGGGAAGGTGCAACTAGTAAAGGGGGGGCGGTCAAGCCGGAGCGCCCCAGAATATGCTTCAGGCACCTTCAGGCATGAACTCGTAGGAAGGTTTTCGCACTGATATACAGGCTTTTAGAAATGCAGCTTAAGTAAGAGCCTCTCGATGTCAGAACATCCAAATGCCCCAACGGTCAACATGGCTAGAGACGTTCAAGTTCAAGAGCTTCCCGCTACGATATGAGCTTTACATATGTGTGTGTGTGTGTCGGGGGGGAGGCAGAGTCTGTCCTTGCCATCCGATCGCATCGCCAACCTGAGTCAAGGATGGCTACTATGTCTTGTGGCATGAGTAGAAGTTTCAGGCGATACAATTTCGGATCCAGAAGACTTGCGACTCGTATGTAAGGTATTCCTGAGATAATACCCAGGTTCATGGACATTGCGGTATGCGAGTGGCATGGCCCTACAGGCTGCCTGGCAACCCGGAGTTGTTGACAGCGATAACTGTCACGCGTGCGTTGGTTGCATCTTTTGGTGCTCCTTGTTCTTGCTGTCCTTGTCCCTACGAGTACTAGCAATTCAAGAACCAACCCATTAGCCGACAAATCGTATCGAGAATGCCTCGACTTAGGGACACATAAATGACCCTCCCTTCTATCCCTCAAGTTCCTAAAGCCGAAAACCGAATTCTGAACGCCCCAGACAGCCCACAAGTAGATCCTTTTCCAAAACTGTGTGTTGTTGGTACATCTGGAGGAAACACGGCTCAGAACAATTATGTAGCTGCAAAAAATGTAAAAAACTCATTGTCCTCACATGCTAACTGCAAACCATGATGGGGCATGACAGCAAGAATCACCGTCGTTCCGGTTTCCAACATTGCGTGCTTGCTGTAGGAATTTGACGGCCATTTTTGTCTACCCTAAACCCTATAAACCCCAAACCCTCATCAACTGCCCCCGTCGCAAGCTCAGACAGCGGCTGGAACTCCCTCAACGACGCAGACAACACTGCCAGCTTCGAAACAGCCTGGCGCATGTTTTAGTGGATTACCTGGGATCTGTGTGTTAGGAATGTTCGGCATTGTAGTTGTTTGGCTTAGGGATGCAGAAGGCTTTCAAACAGCTGGAAGCCAGAAATGATACAGATCCGACATGCAGATGACACTAAACCTCCCTAAATCCTTTCACCCCATATCCTGGGGCCGAAAACCTTTCGCCTGCCCGGACGACTCAAGATAGGCAACTCTCCGCTTCCCTGCATCCCCTTTCGGCAAGGTCAACTTGGGTAGGCACTAAACCCCGAATTATAAACCCTAAACTGCCGTAAACCCTAAACCCCGAATTATAAACCCTAAACCCTAAACCCCGAATTATAAACCCTAAACCCCTAAGCCCTGCATTCTGCAATAAACCCATACCACGCCTCACTGTCAGCGCTTTGCCGCATCGTTGGCCATCGCATGAAGCCTGGCATCCCAGAGATCCGAAGTTCGGATTACCCATAGGCTCCATAGTTCCTTTTTGGGATTACCTTATAGGATCCTCTCAGGTACTCCCAAAAAGCCCCAAAAGAACTACTATGGAGCCTATGGGTACTCGATGTGGATCAATGTACCCATGTAGCGTATACTTTGGCATAGGGAATAATTTGAGGCCAGAGTATACACTCTTGGAGCAACATATGGACCATGTGGGGTTATGGCGGCTTCGGAGTTTAGGGTTCAGGCTTTGTGGCTATGGCTATGAGTTGGTGTACTAGATGGGAAGCTTTTCTGAGAAGGCCGTTTTCAATCAAGGTATGGTATACCAGAATCAGCGTCAGGATGTGAATTAAGATCAACATTTTCCAGTGGTAAATAAGGGAACAATGCCTTCGGACTGAGAATAAGGAACTGCGGAGGCTCCCCGCATTGCAGCCTGATGCCTCCTATCAAAGATAACTGCTGCTCCCCCTCTTGCTGCCCCTGTCATACTATGTCTGCACTCCCGCAGAGAACTCGAGCCCACCATACATGACGGGGGAGCAAAAAGGCTTGCCTATCAAGCCTTTCTGGTGAAATTCTTGTTTATTAGCCTACCTTGCTATTGTAGTACGGACAATCAGGATCCTACTATTGAGGCTCAAAATCGGTTTATCCTCCCGTAAGTTAATATCTCCGATTCAGGTCTGCGAAAATGCATATGGGCAGGACAGAGGATTTCAGGATCACGCAGGCAGCATCCAAATCACAGATGCCTGAATGTACATATAGATATATTATATAAATATATATATATATATATAGAGGCCCCAACATTATAGTACCCTTATAGACCCTTTACGGGGAACCCTATTCTAATTTTTACGGCCCCTTGTATTAGAGGCCCAGGGGCACCCGAAGGCATTTTTTTCTGTTGGGGAGCCCTCAGGTGGCTACTGTTGATGGTATAAACCCTGCAGCACCTGAAGGACCCAAAACTATGGGAATACTGGTATATTGCTTATTATGGGTAGTGCAGGATTCATATCATCAACCGTATGCTTCTATGTGACAGGCCAGCCGTAAAGCAAAAAGGCTTTCACCAATGTCTCAGACAAGGTAAAGCTATGATAATCAAACCCTCAGTTTAAGGATACGAGTATACATTACCACTTTCTCACACACATACATACATACATACATACATACATACATTACATACCTACGTACGCACATACATACATACATACATACATACATATGTACATACACATATAATGTATCTATCCGTGTTTGTGACTTTTACTCCTTACTCATGGAGCGGGGTGATAATCTCTGGTCGACCTTAGCCGACGTGGATCCTGGACTAAGCACTGCTAAACATGAGTTGACGAGCGTAACAGGCCAGATGCACACCATGCGTTAGTCGCAAGAAGGCCAGCAAACGTATGCCTCAGGAGCAGGAACCCTAATCGATAAAGTCTCTGACCCTACCCGAACCCTAAAGTCCACAAGTCGCAAAAACCTAATCCCTCAAGAACCTGAAGGGTTTAGGCATGTAGGTCCGCATGTCCAGCTCTTCAGCTGAGGTTCGCTCAGACTTCGCCTGCAGAGGCCTTCTGACTCTGCTACAGTTCATTGTCCAAGCTCATACGTCCCAGAAAGGTGTTGAAGCCTGGTGCGGGTATGTAGAAATCGCCGTGTATTTCTGTCTGTATGAGTGTGTGTGTGTGTGTATGTGTGTGCTTACGTGCATGTAATATATAGACGGATAGACAGAGAGATAGACAGACAGACAAGCACACCTATGTACATGCCCATGTACCCATATAGAAACAGATCACCATACATGACCATCCTCCTAATCTTCAAACCCTAAAGCCCTAGTGGCTCTCTCAAGCGAGGCCTTACATTCACCCTCAACTCAACAGCCGCAAGATAAACACCAACAGACCCAAGACACTAAACCGCACAATAACACCCAAAAAAGAAAAATATCAGCCTCAAACCCGTCAACTCTGAACTCTATGTTTTGTTGTTTTCCGGTTTAGGTTTTGGTGAGTTTGGCGGATTTATTGTTCGTTGGATTCGATCTTCGCGGCGTGCGGCGTAGGGTGAGGGTTTTGGGCTACGCACTCGTAGCATGAACGATAGCCTTTCATCGAATATCACCGAATACAGTATCGTTGCTTGATTGTTCTTATCGCGCATGCGATTATAGCTTGGCTTTCAACAACGGGGTTTTCTCGTACCAGACCTCATCTCACAAGCGGGCACTTCAGAGCTCCCCCAAAACGAAGACGCGAACTTTCAAAGCCCTGGCGGCATGTACTATAGGGCCTTGATAATTGGAATAGGGTTTGGGGCCCAGTACACTATAATTATAATAAGGAGCCTCCAAAATAGTAAAGGTAATGATTAAGGCCCCTATAGTAGGTCCTGGAAGATGTCTTGGGCAGCGGCATCGTAGCCGTGGCATCCATGTGCCTGAGCTGACACATTGTCAGTAAACTCAATCACTGAATCCTGCAGCTCAAACCCCAGACAGATATACCGTATACTCCCTAGACCCTCCATCTACCCTCTATTAGACCCTAAGTACCCAAATAAACCCATTATTTGGAACCATATACCCCCATTTGAGGGCACAAGGAGGGTCCTGGTCTAGACCCTGAGCCCCACCAAACTCTTAACGCTAAACCCTATACCCTAAACCCGAAGCTCTCAAACTCAAACCCTGTACTCTAAACTTCAAAATTAAGTTGTACCTTATGCCCGAAGCAGAGCGACCTGACTCCAAGACGTCCAAACCGAAAGCAGTTGATTCGAGAGCAGGATTTGGGGATTTATAGTAAGCCCCATAAAGTTGGAAACCGGATTAAAGCCAAATAGTGCTGGGATTACCTATACATTACTCTTAAGAATTTAGGCTATTGGGTTTCCAACTTTTGGGCTTCTACTATATGGTCTGGGGCTTAGGGGAAAGACTTGGGAAGCTCCTTTGTTGTCATGGAACCTGGGACCACTCAAGCGTAGAAAGGCAAGCATGTGTCCTGAAACACAGTAGCAATGAAAAATGTGGCAGTCCAAGCCTGAAAAAAAAACAGATCCTTCATGTGGGACTCTCGAGGTTTAGGGTTTAAGGCCGGCTTCGGCTGTGGATCGTCCTGCTTTGCATCTAGGGCTATAGACTTTAGGTTCGTGTTCGACACGGAAATTTGCAGGAGTTTAGGCTGAGGCTTACACGGTTTCGGGATCGGAGAATCAAGGCCGATCTACTTTTGCTCCAGTGCCGCAAAGACTGGGTGCGCGCACCTGAACACCAGATCTTCTAAGCCAAACCCACAAGGGGGCACTTGCGCTACCATTTAAAGTGATTCCCAATATAGAAATCCGACTTTCTACCATCCCGACCGACTAGTGGAGGCTCAACAACAATACAACACAACTCCCTTAACCCTAGTCTCAAAACCCGACGCCGCTAACACAACACAACTGAATCTGAAAGCAATGAAATCTCTTGGCCAGAAGCCAGCTCATCCGCCAGGCAACAGATGCAAAAGATGGTACTCAGTCTCTCAGTAGCCCTCTGCAGCCCTACAGAGTCTAGTACGAGTTCAGGAGAAAAGCACAACCCAAACAGACCGACACCCACTGTCCTCCAATTGAAGGTATATAATGTAGCCCTTACAAGACCTGGACCATAGCTGTGGCTATTGACTGTCAAGTGGCATTGGGTTGTTCTCCAGGAGCGGCACAGCCTTTAGATGTAGGGCTTAAGGTTTGGGCCAACCAATCCTGAACCCTAAGCCCCAAACCCTAAACCCAATAACCAAAGCACTAAGCCCTGCAGTTTATAAGTCCTAAACCCTGCAACATAGCGGTTTTACAGTCAGGCCAAACTTTGGAGTAAAGGGTTGATCTGTCGTTCAAGCCGTGCTTAGCCGGAATATAGGCACAGAGTGAGACCATGTTGCGATATCGCCGTATGCATGTACACCTGACCGTACTGTTTCCACGTCATACCAAATGGCTTAGCTTGTGTTTAAAAAATATGCTTTGTTCCATGTAATGTATGTATGCATGCATGATCGCATTAAACCCTAAACGCTATGTTTCTAGGTGTGTGTATATGCAAAGACCGCTGCTTGAACAGGACACGCTGGGTGGCTCAGGGTGTCACCCTGGGGCTCGTAACCCAGCTACCATCATGGAATTAGATACCAACAAAGCATCCCCAGTATGGTTTTGGGGACCCAACTGATCCATGATGGTAGTGGATTTGGACCTTCTGGGTAACACCAAACTCGATTCAGTCCCCCTGTATCGCCTATGTTGTTGTTGTACAGCAACACAAACATAATAGCATGACGCAACCTACTGCAACATAGTACTATGTTTTATGGTACGATCTGATAGGATTATATGTGGTCTGAGGTAGCACGATTACATTATGAAATCATGCTGTTGTCTGTACACATGGTTCACGGCATTGTAGCTCCTGAAACCAGTGTGCTTTCTTGAAGCTCCTCGCCCTCACTGGTGTGGATGGCACTCTCTGATTGGCTTGCACTGGAGCATTCGGGCCATGGTGGGGGGACTCGTTCGAACGATGCTCGGAGCTGCGCAAAACCCGCACCTCCGGCTTCCGGGATGATGATTTTCCTTGCAGCCGCTCGTCCGATCTGCCGCTGTGTTAGCTCGCTTAGCCTTGGTTAAGCTGCTCTGAGCATTTCTGGCTGGTGCCTTGGATTTGTGGCCAGGCTCGCCCTGACCATCAATCCAATCGTTACAAGGTTGGAAGTATGGGCCCCTAATATGGACCCTTAGGCCTTTTTGAGGGGGTTCTAGGGACCCTTAAGAGTCTATATGGGTATATAATGTGGACCCTTAGGCATTTTTGAGGGGGTTCTAGGGACCCTTAAGAGTCTATATAGGGTATATAGTAGGTATATAAGGATCTCAAGGTTAAGATTGAATCGTGCCATCCTTTAGGGTTTGGTTTAGGGTTAACCTTAACCCCAAATGACCTACCTTGTTAAGGACTTATATACAGAATTCATAATAAGGAACCCTAAGAAGGTAGGTTCTTTGGGGTCCAGGAAGTGTTTAGGGTAAGACAGAGCTGTGGAAGAGGATGGCAAGGGGATCTCTCAACAGACCAGCAAAAGCTTTGCTGTAATTGGCTGCAAAAGAGGCAGGTTGACAACTCAGAAAGAGGATTTTTGATCTTATGGTTCAGGGATTACTACCTACAAGTAGCTCATAAGAAAGTTGTCAACACGAAGAATGCCAGTTGAAGCGACTCCTATCATTATGGTGCTTGTAGACGTAGTATATAGAATGAGGCTCTCGTTAGATAACCTACTCGGGGCACTTATGACTCCACGTATATGGGAGGTTCCGAAAAAAGGGGACCCTAATATAGTACCTTAAATAGTAGGATCCTTAATATAAGGATCCCCAATAGGGTACCCCTAATTTTCGGAAACTCCCATATCCTGCATATCCCAGGAGCTCGCCCAGGAAGGTGCGATACTTTTATGTGGAATAGACTACCACAGGCCTCAACAATTGGAATGGGGCCTCGGGTATACCATGGAATATTATGCATATATGGCTGAGGCCCTAAACCCTAAACTCTGAACTGGTAAGGAGGGGGCAGCCATGGTTGCCAGTTCGCGAACGAGCTCTGCCTGCCAAGCAATACGGAGGTTGGGGTGGAAGGCTTAGAGCTTGCGGCTCAGTTAGGGCATAGGGCTAAGGGGCCTTACAGAGGGCAACAGGGCTGAACTCTTTCAGAAACAGCTGCGCCAAACAAGGTTCTTCAATCAACGGCCAGAAATGCTGTCTTACGACCTCAACTGCCATGTCAGATCTTCAATGCTTGGTCTCACGTGCAGAAGCCAGAAGAAACAAGCCCGAGGCACTTTCGTCCAAGAGTGGAAGCTTACCCTTGAGGCGCGTTTATAGCCATATAGGGTATGGTTTACATTACTAGTATCCCCCCAAAATAAAACCCAATATATACACTCACCAATATTCAGAAGGTGGCCTATCTACACTCACCAAAACGGTGCTATAAACCCTACTCCATATGACGAACCGGTCGGCCTTCAGAGCCAAATAACGAATCCTATGGCAGGGCGTTAGTACCAGGGGTTTAGGGTTTAGGTTTAGGGTTAAGTTTGCCTTGCACAAAAAGGTGGAATGTGTATAGTGGGCAGCACTGCTGAACTGGGCGGCTGGGAGGGGTTGGGGTGCTCTGGGAAGAATGTCACTGTAAGCATTCAAGCCCACATACTCTGGGTTCAAGAACACTTCTGTGGGCCTAAAGGTAGCCCCTAAACCCTAAACCCTAAAACCTAAACCCTAACCGCTAAACCCCTGAACCCTAAACCCACAGCAAGCGTTTCGGAGCCTAGAACTCCAGATCCTCAACGCCTTAGGCAAAAGTAGCCTAGTGACCTCCTCTAAACTCTTGATCCGTACATGCTTCCATGAACCCTAAACCCTAAACCCCTAAACCAGGCATCTCGGCTGCCAGGTGCACGTTGCACGCCGCCCTCTTTTGCAGTTTTCACCCCGGTCCTTTTGACCACACCTCGCAAGCCATGGCTGATCAGTACGAACGCAGCCGTGCT